>VYZW01001252.1:32532-70098 GCA_013401315.1 Balaeniceps rex | reverse complement strand
GGTTTTTGGCTTTTTTTTTTTTTTTTTTTTTTAGTTTGAAGATGGTATGAGTTGCTTGAAGTTTGGGGTAAATATAACTTGCTACCTTTTCAAAGAGCATGAAAATAAGAAAGCTTTCACGTACAGTGCCTCAACAAACATTTCTAGTACAAGTTAGTATGTTAAAGTCTCACAGAGCAGGATGCTCTGCAGTAAAGTACATGGTTTACACTGTTTATTAGGCAGGAGAGATACCCCTAAAGGTATGAGAAGCACTGGAGAGAAGGGGACATATTCCAGGAACTTGAAGAGCCTCTGCAGGGGGGAGCATGGAAAGAGTCTAAAGATGTTTGGAGCCTCTAAACATCAGGGCTGATTTTCAGGCTTGGCAGAAGCATCTTTTGCTTTAGTGACAAATCCACAGGTAGCCATGAAAGCGTTAAAACCGGGCCGGGCTGGTCATAACCTCAGAGCTGTGAGGGGGAAGACAGTCACATCCCCCACTTGGTCTGAACCATGTCACACCAAATGACAGGGCTTTACTTCTTGCCCCTCCAATTGTGATACTGGCAATCATGAAGACATACACCGCTCCTGTAACTTTAGCTGTCACTTCCATTTATCTAACAACAAGCAAAGAGGCCAAAGGCTGTGAGCAATGGGATTCCACAGACATCCCATATGGAGGAGACCGCATCCAGGCTCCCAAAGTGGAGGTGCTTGTCTCATGGCAACACCAGCTTCTTCTGACCTACAAGTCTCATCCTCTTCTGCCCAGAGCTCAAACCACCTAATCCCCTCTTCCCTAAAACCCCCCAGCATTTCCCATCCTTGGACTTTCAGTCCTTCAACCCTCCTCTCTTCAAGCCTGTTCCCCCTGGAAACATTTCTGTCCCAACAAATGCCACCTCAAAGTCCTTGCCCTGCCCGCTCCCTCATACGCAGACACCCCTGCTCCTCCCATCCCTCTGTCTTCAGCTGCCCTCTCTTCAGCAGCTGCACATGACTGAACCCATCCTTTTGTCTTGGTTCTCCATGGAGAGAAAAAGCCTGTGTTTTGAAGGATGTTTTAAAAATCCTCCCAGACACATACAGTACTTATTCAGAAGGGGAAAAAAAAAACCTGAAACAACAACGAATGTATCTCAGATATGGAGAAGCAGCTCTTCCTATGCCTCCCTGATTATAGGCTGATGGAGGAATATGATGTACTTTACATCTTCATACCCCTCCAAAGAAACTCAAAACAATGTCTCCCAAATCTGTGGTGTAACCCTGTGAGAGGGTGCAAGAAGTGCTGTGAGGGAGCATGAATCAGCTTCTGGGATAGGGGACTCTATGGTCAGCTCAGCACAAAGCTAAGCCTGGGGAGCTGTGGAGGTGGTGTAAGTGGAATGGATGTAGTGCAGGAAAAATGAGCTCAGAAAATATACTTAAAGTACACAGCCCCTGACCCATCCTACTCTCCACTTAAAACACAGCTGCTCCATGTACCAGCACTCATTCACACAAGAGGACTAATGAATCATTAGGCCAGGGGCAAAATAGCACAAAAAGCAGATTCAGTGATTCTTTGAAAAGAAAAAAGTGAGGACATACCAGGCTGAATGTGAGGAGGAGAAAGATCTCAGTTTGGTTCCCAGAGGCTGTGGTGACCCCCACAAGCAGAGTCCACTTCCCACCGGCCCATCCTCACTGCAACTACAGCCCTGCAGAGCAGCAGACAGCAAGCTCAAACAGGTCTTCTCTATCTCGTACTTTAAAGCCCGTGCGACAGCGGCCAGACAGAAGGGCTGAGACCCCCACGCTGGGGGGGCTGAGGAGGAGAACGGTGTGTGCTGCAGCCCGGGCCAGGGATGCACCTTGGGTCTCCTCCCAGGAGAGTGGGCAGGGAGGAGTAGGCAGGAAAGGAGAAAGCGCTGGTGCACTTTCACGCCTACCCTGGGACGAGACTGAGGTGTGCACCCACCCACCCGCCGGAGCTCTGGAGCCCTCTGGGTCCACCGGCCTTAGACACCGCCTACGGGAACTGCGCTGGCTAACAGGAGCAATGCATTCAATAAAAATATCACTGGAGTTTTCAGTGGGACCAAAGTAAAACAAGTACCGTGACAACAGCAGCCCCCCCCATATTCATTCTGAGACTGTCCCACATACAGACCCTTTGTACAATTCACCAGTTTCATAATAAGCTTAGGTGTCAGGCTGTTTGACAGAAACTTATTTTGGCCTGACCTATGCAATTTGTGCAAGTGATTCTCAAGGGACTGCACGGTCTGAGTTTTGCTTATATGTTCCAGAGCCAAAAAAATTTCCAAAATTGCTTTAATGAGTTTGGGAATATGGGACTTGGGCAAAAGGGAATTATTGGTATTTATTAAAATGGCAAAGCAGCTTCCTTGCTGTCCCCAGTTTCACCTTTAATGCTGCTTTGCTTTGGGGGTCTGCATATGCTTTACACTTAGCTAGAGGAAAAAAAATCCTCAGTACTTCAGGTATTTTTTCTTGCTACACTCCTGCTAGTCTGTTCCCAAGTGTGATTTTGCAAAGAGGCGCAGAGCAGTCAGAGAAACCTTGTGCTTCAAGGTTGACCCTCTTTGTCGAAAAGTCTGCACCGCTCCTGCCACCAATAAAAGTGCTACATAATGCACACCAGATTCCACTCCCCATCAGGGAAGCTGACGTTGGCCAGTACACATGGATACTTCTATTGCTTCCACACTGAATACAGGTCATCGATTAGCACGTGCTCATGTGCACTCACTCGCACAGAGCTCAGGGAACGTGTATGGCACTGAACCGTACAGGCTGAGATGCTGTTTGTCTAAGACATTTCTTCTCCTTCCAAGGACAACACAATCTCTTTTGTTGTTGCTTTCTATCCTGCAGCAAAGAAAGTCAGTAGGAGTTTATAATTGTTATTTTTAATGTCGGACACGTCGACTCTGCTCCTCTCTTTGTAAATGCTGAGGAGGTGCTGCCTGCAGCCTGTCAGTCAATATTGCTGACTGAGAGATTTTAATTCCTTGGCACCGACATTGCTAAATAAATAGGGTTGTTGGGCAAACAGCCCACAAATAAAGGACAGATAAGATAGAGAACTGGCAAGTGCTCAACCTCACTGAAAATCTGGCCATCCGTGGGGTTTTTCCCAACTTTAAGGATTTTCATCATGTTCCAGCAGGAGCCTGCTGTTGGACACGATGGGGTCTCAGTCAGCATTTGTACAGTATCTCTTTGGGTGTACGCAGCCTGGATGGATAGCGTTACGGTGGCTTAGTAAAATACCACGTGTTAGCCAAGCTGCTGTAACTGACCACGTTGGCTCCCCTCCCTCTGCACGGTCGTGCTAACACCGTGAGTCATCCTTGCTAACATTTAAACAGATGGGCGGTACCCCGCTAAGCCATGGTGACTCGATCATGTTCCATCATATGACTCTACCCAATGATTAAAGATAACTCCATTAATATAAACAAATCTCTATGATATATACTTCGCTATGTGCCTTCTTGATTAATACCAAATATTCTGTCTGCTATCTGACCGTGTTTTCTGGATTGTCTGATGACTGAACACTGCAGTTGTCTATTAAAACACTACGCTTCCCTTAACTTGTAGTCTTCAGGGACAGTTTCTGCAGATGACAATTTGCTGCTGAGGTCTCATGAGATTAGGTTCATACTGACCTAGACCATTCAGGGCTACGTGCAGAAGGGCTGATGCTATTTAAAGTATCACTGCAGTATGTTTTCTATTACGGCAAAGCACTCCGGGTCAGTGGGTCTTACCATGACTTCTCTCCTGCTCCTTACTCTCCTGCATGTAGCATTTATGCAAGGTCACCAAGAATACCTACACTACAACCCAGTTTGTTCTACTTTAGTTAGCTCTGGTGTGGAAGTTGCACCGGAGCACAGGGACTCATCTCTTGACTTTCTATGGCCTCCAGACCCAGCCAGCTCACACAGGAGCAGCCCGCAGGTAGCTGGTTGTGCTGTGGCAATTTGCCATGTTGGGTCAGCACTGGCTCAGGGATTTCTGCACCGTGCTCCAGTTACGCAACACAGACTTGCCCAGACTTTCAACATTTATATATATGTGTATGTATATATAGGTATGTACATATATATATATATTTGTTACAACAGTGCCTAGAAGCCTTGGTTTAAAAACTGTGGGTGAGTTCCTTCCCCAAAAACCTTACAGACGAATGACAAAATGAGGGAGAGAGAGTGGACGCAATAGGGAGACATGGGTGAATAAGGCAGCAATGATACCATTATGATCAGTGTAATGAGAAGCAACCACTGCATACCAGCAGCCTGGATCTTTTCAAGGTATGTCAGTAGGTGCGTGTGGTTTGGGTGACTTTCAGGCTGAAGCACCCAAGTAGCCTACCATGCTAAGAATGAGCTCAGTTGGCTGCAGTCTACCCTCTGAATGTCTCATGGACAACCAGGTATTGTCGCAATTAAACTTTTCATTGCTAAAAAGTAAGTTCACTGGAGCGTGTGGTTCTAAAGACCAGCTGCAAACTGCTTCCACAGCAGCTACTGAGGCCGGAGTACCTGACCCAAGTGCTGTCCTCGGCTTCAATATTTGAAAAATTCAGTCAGAGGGCAGAGACGTGGAGGGGATGTTTTAACCTGAGAGAAGTGTACTGACTGGAGGGGTTGCCTCACTTAGTGCTGGTCTGCTGTTGTTTGATCCACAGTGCCATTATTTAAGCCTCTCAATCCAACTACAGCTTTCCTCATTTGTGGCCCGTTCTTTGAGGTGCTCCCTCCCCCCCAAAAGTAGGGCAGTTCTGTCTAGTCTCAACGTATTCATTTGTCATTCAGAGGAGGAAAGAAAAAACAAACACAAAGGAAAGCAACAACAAAGCATCAGACAAGCACTTGGAATACCTCGCATAGTTGCAGGGACCTCACCTGACCTGCCGTATCCCATGTTTAATGATGTTTTAATCACAGCATCACCAGAGAGCCAAGCTTTCCAAGAAGTGGGAGGTTTGTGTCGCCAGGTTTTTCAGAGAGCCAAACCATGTTCAGGGGAAAAGAAAACTGGCACCTAAAATTAATGGCTCTCTGCCAACCTAGTAAAGATCCTTGTTTGTATTTCTCAGACAATTCAGACATCTGCATGATGTGGGTAGATTATTATTATCAGTAGCAGACATTTATACTGTGGTGGTGCCCAAAGGTCCTAGTCGGGACCGGGAGCCCATTGAGCCTGGCACTGTACAAACACAGATAAGAGACAATTCTTACACAGTGTGTTTACAATCTAGAGACACAAAACAGATGAAAAGTAGAAGACGGAGATAGAACACACAAGCAAATAAATATGCTAAAGAATTGGAGACAGTTTAGTGGCACTCCTCTGGTTGCTGTTTTGTGTCTTTGTATGTTTTTTATTTAACTCGTATGCTCAGAAATTACAGGACCGAGGAAGTTTGCAAGAGGAAGGGAGTAACTAAGATTGAGACACAGGAAGGGCAATAGTGTAGAAAGCGAAAACTGTGGCTCATAACTTAGAGGATTTGGGGAGCATCCAGACAAAGCTATGCTTTATGTAGAGATTTTTAAGCAAAGTGTGCATATATTTTCATATATGTGTTACCTTAAGGTATTTTCCCAGTGTTGGACAAGAAGAGATTTCGGCCTGGGAAAGAGAAACTAGCTGATGGTAAAGACACTGGCAAAGTGAAAGTGATGCTTGACACTGCAATGAGAAACTGGAGGACTGAGATAAGATAAGGCTAAGCTCCGAAAAGTCTTGACAAGAAGCTTGATTCAGAAGTGAAGGGAAAGCCAATGTGAGTGTTTGAGGAGAGCTGGCACAATTACGATAACAAGCTATACATTGGCTCAGAGGTAGAAGGAATTCAGCAACAAGCACCACAAAAGGAGCAAGATGCAGCAGACAGATATGAAACGATGCAGGCGAAGTCAAAAGCAAGCAAAGAGATGTTACTTCTCAATTCACGTATCCCTTGATGCCACGTGAGAAGCTGTTCAGCAGGAACAAAGCAACTCCCATCAGAAATGCATTCTTGCTCACTTGCTTTAATTCACAGGGACAGAACATGTAACTGAAGGGAAATAAGAAAAAAAAAAAAGGAGGACATGGAATGGATCTATGTACAGTAAAATACTAGAACCCTGTGGAAAAATGACTCCAAAATTTGTTAAGAATTCTATACTTGTCACCCGAGCTTGTAGGAGAAAAGCCCTGCAAATCAGCAGCCTCACTGCTGTAATGCATTTAGTGAGCCAAACTCTATTTAAAGATTTAGTCAATGATAAATCTTGCCTTTAGAAACTCCAATTGTGCTAATGCCACCTATATTTCCTGAACACATGTTTAAGGAACCTCTGCAAATTCAGCATAAGTACAAGGACCAGCAGGTCCTTGGAAGCCTCACAGAACCCATTAACATTTGCCTTTTGGCTCTTACAGGTCTTAGAAACTGCTGGTTTCAATCTTCCCTTCCCTCTAAATATTTAACTGGGTCTTATTGCCTGACCCATTACAAGAAAAATAAGAAAAGCTAGAATGGTTTCTTAGACTATAACCTCCTCAGAGAAGTTTATGTTCTGCACAGTGTTATGCACACAGCTGGAACTCACAAATGATACATGGAGGATAATGGCATAGTTAAAGCAAAACAAGGAAACACTGCGAAAGGCAGGTTCAAGGGATTATAAAGAACTAGCTCATATAAAAACACATTCTTGTAATAAAAAAAATTGTGGGATAAAACCAACAAACTGCAACATAAACATGATTTGATTATGAAAGCAAGCAACGATGTCAAACTGATTCCACTGTTGTCATGGTCTCCCAGCTCAGACAGGACCAAAAGCTTAATTCTTCAGAAAAATAAATTATTTTGCATCACCACAAATAAAGGTGTAGCAGTTGTCATTGAAGAAAAAAGGTGGCAATAAACGTACCAAATGGCAGCTGACTTAAAACGAGGAATAATAACTGCAATAAAGCTTACACAAACACTTTCTTTTTTTAAGGGTCAGGCTTAAGGCTCCAGCCTGGCAAGCAAATTCAAGAAAACTTGAAAATTTAAGGCTCATTGAGGAAAAATGTCAACAGGTTAAAAAGCTGGAAAGAAGCCTAACCCCAGCATCCAGACAAAACTGACAACTGAACACCGAGTAACTCTTCTGTCCTGTTTGTGCTACCTAAAGGTACTGGAGCCTTCATTTGCTCAAGTGACTCCAAACACCTTACAGCAGTGCAAATGGCTTTTATTTGACTTTCATAACTTTGCATCTGAAAAGAATTGCAAAAAGGATGGAGAAAAAGCCCCCTTTACTCTTAAAGGGCTGAGAGGGTATTTGGAGAGCTCTTGGTGAGTACTCACTACCAACAGATCCCTATACTGGAAATACGGTAAAACAAATTTCTCAATTAAAATTATCTTTCTATTCACCCTTATTATTTGGACCAGTGAAATTTAATAGAAATACTAAGATAAAAGAGCTTTGTAAACCCTGTTTTATAGTAAAAATGAAAAAAGAATCTTTTTGAAGTGATTTATTTTTCCTTTTTTTTGTTCTTTTTTTTTAACTTCCCAAACAAAGCAGAATTTTGTCTCTGAAAATAAGACGGTGAATTACAGCAAAGTCATGAAAACAAAGAACCAACAGTTTCTCCAGTGCAGGCTTGTTACCATGAGCTAATAATTCCAGACTTTAAGCAAGCTGAGCCTCTTTTTTAATAACTGCATGCCTCTAGGCAAAGTATTTCTACTAAAAATTATTGAGGCATGGAACAAGGCAAGGTGTGTGAGCTAATGTTGGATTGTTCAGTTACTAAACCAACTCCTATAGCAATGAGCCTGCTCTGAACTGACAGATTATTTCTCTGTATACACTTGTATAAACACACTGCTTAAGGTCGAAATCTGTGTAAGCTTTCTTTTCAATTAAAATGTCAAAGATGACAGCACATGTTTTCACTGTCCTCCATAGGATGATGGATGCCGTGGCAGCAGTTTCATGCCCCTGTGTTTCGGAGATATTTGCCTGCCTGCGTGTCTAAGAAAGATGTACTTGCTGATCTTCTCATACGCCTTCAGGCAGACAGGACTGCTACGGAGACCTTATGCTTCAGATGGCTTAACACCTCTTGACTTCTTCTTCCTCAACATCCCCTCGTCTGCCCCCACACCCAATGTTGTAAAAGTTAGAGCAGGAAGGTTGTTGTGCCCAAGGAGGCTGGAAAAAGGGTCCTGAATCAAAACACCAGATTGCTACTTAAGTGAAAGGCCTTAAATCCCAGGCTGGTTTCTGATCATGGCCAATTCACTTCAGGGACATAACTTAGGTCCCCACAGAAACACAGTTGCTGTGGGTGGTCAACAGAAAGACACAGTGCACCCCAAAAGGAGCTTCCAGAAATTTTTCAAAAAAAAAAAAAGGGATTAATCTGAATCTTTACATTTCTTTAGCTCCATATCCATGAAAATGAATAAAACTTTTTCCATCAGCTTCTCATTCATTTTCGTCAGTCGAGGGCTTGTACAAAGCCAAAGACAGTGGCTCCAAACATTGCTGGGTCTCAAGACTGTGTGGCAATATCACTCATAGCACACGTAGCCATAATGCTATGGTTGGACCTGTAGCATCAATTTGGTCACAATTTTGACAGAAAAAGACTGACTAATGAAAACAGTCTCGGTGAGAGAAACACACTCCAGCATCTGCCACTGGCAGATTTAGTCTGTCTAAAGCTGACAAGACACAACTGTGCTGTATGCACTATGGAAAGCAGAGTTTGCCCACAGTCACTAGTGAGGAAAACAAGTAGGTATATACATGTGAGATGATTTATTTACTAAGATCTAAATTCTACCCTCAACAACAAAAATACTATAAAAGTAACACATGCTGTAGAAATCTTTAAAAAAAGACATTCTTTCAGAAAATACAAACATGATTTCTTAAAATACCAAATAAGTAAAATAGAAAATTAGAAGCTTGGAAAAGTCTCAGATGAGACAGGAGATCAGTGGCAGACCAAAATCCAGCTCTTAATCCCATCCTTTAACAAGAATACCATAGGGATACTCTCTTTTTAACGCTCATTGCTTCCCTAGCACTTCTGCCATCAGCACGTGCTCCTGCAGCGCCAAGCTCTCTCTACAGCCCAGAGAAAAGTTAGCACTTGTGCATGACCCACCACGGTCACAGCCCCAGACGTGCTCAGTGTCTCAAAGCTGCTGGTTGTTTCGGTGGGTGGCAGTGGGGGAGGAGGGAGAGGAGTACGTACATTAGGGTGTGCTCCCAATTATCTGTTTAGCAAGTCACCTCCAGGTGTAAAAATATCTTAGAGCTGCCAAATAGCTATATATCTTCAGTGACCCTCTTCCCACCCCCAACCCACTTCACTGATTCCTTTCAAACCTTCATAAAGATCAAAATGAATATATGCCATTTCCTGGGAGGAACTTTTGCACGCGCTTCATCTCTTAAACATGCTAAAAATCCCAACTGACAGCTGTATTAGTACAAATGATGAGAAGCACGGGGAAAAGGTGAATCTCAAGGCAGAAAGAACAAAGTCGTGGTGAAGCGTTGCAGCTGTACTTCAACAGAGATCAGCTCCAAGCAGTGCTGACTGCTCTTGTTATTTAAAGATTGCCTTCTCTGCCTACATGTCAATGGGAGTTACCACTGATTGAGAGCATCGGTTGTGCAAACAGGAATCTCAAACTCATCTAGATTCTTTTACATAGCTACAGCAAATTTCACTGAAGGATGGAAATCATGTTAGCCACTATTTGCTAATAAAGTCCCCCAGAACAGTGTGTATTACTGAACGGTGTGCTCCAGAAATGCCCCATGGCAACGACAGAAGCAGTACAGAAGCTGCTGCAGGTTTCAGTGACACTTAGATGCTGACACAGGCCAGCAAAGGTTTCCAGCAGCGTGCAAGGGGAAGAAGTGATAGCTAGTAAAAGCCATTGCCCACTCATGTGCAACCACAGATATATGGGAAAATTCCTCTCCCTACGCATGTATGCACACTAAGAGAGACAGCAAAAAAGAGCAGGCATTGAAAAAAGGTTATTTTATTCTTGCAACAAAGTGTATATTGTCATCGTAATTTCCAGTCGCTATCTGTGCCCACTCCCTCCCTTTTAAGCACTGGTTCGAGCATGAACCTGCAGCTAATTTTGAGGTTGGAGTTCATTTGTTTTCACATCAATGCAATTAATTTCCACTGGAAAATGCATCTCAGGCATTCCATCAAAATAGGCCTAAAATAATTCTGAAAAGCTCATCTGTCTCCAATCTATATAATGTTTTAAAAATTGGATGCATGCCCTGCAATAACATTGCACTTCACAAAGCTTAAAGCTCTAAACTTGAGGGTATCAGTTACACTGAAACTGTAGTAAATTAAAACATCCAGTTTCTGGTTTGCATTGATTTATAAATATCGACAAAACTACTATTGCAGTCATTACCACTTCGGGTGCTCCGAGTTGAATTTTCAACAGTTCAGGGTTATTTTCATTCTTATTGTGGCTACAGTAGCCTTTCAAGTTATAGATCAAGTTCCAGATAACATGCAAATCTTAAATCTTAGTTTTAAAAATATGCATACAAACCAGCCAATACTTATAATAAAAAGCAGCAAATCTAAGTGGTCGGTAACATCAGATACCAAGCACATTTTTTTCAGACTCTCCAGCTTAAAGCAGAAAGGATACTTACTATTACAAAATGTTTTAAATAGAAGCGAGTGGAAATGGGATAGAATATGAAAGGGCAAATATCTCTAGTTTTTTTTACCAGGTATTTGCTGTTGTCTTTTGAATTGTTCTTTAGAATGAGAGAATCAGAAGCATATTCAAAACTTTTCTCCTAAAGAGCTTTGCACATTAGTCTACCTGGTGACCTTCAAATGTGCTTGTTTATGAGCAAAATATTACTGAGGAAACATAAACCTGAAAAATAAAGACAGTTCATGAGCTGTAACCCAGTTAACACAATAATTTGAGAAAACAATAAGAAACGCATGAACACGTCAACAGCAATAGAGCCAATTCTCAATGGCATACAACACGCAGATTTGCCAAAGACAATGGATTTAAACCAACTGGGAATCTCACTCATATGCACACATGCACGCACACTCCATAAACACACAGTATATAACATGCATTACATCTAGTTGTAAAACAAGCTTTGACAGTGATCAATGTCTTATGCTTCAAAAGAAAACAAAAATCCCCACCTTACACCTTGACATCTGTGGACTACTACCGAGTAATTTCTCCTGACCCCTGGTGGTGATTAGCTTATGAAGTGAAGCAGGAGGATCACCATAATATTCACAGCATGTCTCCTGAAAGCACTGGCCAAATTCTACCCTTGCTGCTCTTCTTGATACCGTCACTGAAACCACTATGCTGATCTGCAATCCAGCTTTCCACTGTTCTTTGCACTCATCATATTTGCCTTGTACAGCACGTACAGTACAGTCGAGAAAGACAAAGAGAGGTTGATCCTACTGTGGCAGACGTTCTTTTGGGCACGATGCTCTTGCCATTGAAGTTCACAGGAGTGCTGCTAATACAGTCATTTAGGACAGAATCAGGCCCATAAAAATGTATGACACCTATGAAGGTACCTTCCTAAATTATACCCCGAAATGCTGACTTACGCATGTTAATGATACACTACACCGCACTAAGAAAATAGGTTTATTTTACATCTTTACCTTAAAATTTGTACTGATGTTTCCGGTTTAGTGTTTCACAGCTGGTTTTTGGTTGTGGTTTTTTTTGGCTTGAGAGACATGTTGTCTTAAAGAGGAAACATTCTCCCAAACCAGAACTTTGTGTTGAAGATTAAGACAACATCCGCTGCACCAATTTAGAGAAAGGGCTTAATGGTCAGTAGGCAGTCATGCAAAGGTCAGGTCATCCTGTCAACTTCCAAGAGTCTGTAGTATGAACTAACACACTGTTAATTTTTTTTGTCTGATTATTTATTTCTTATGTCTTTAACATGAACCGTAAGTGTTCACACATAACTCCGTGAATAGTTTTGGTTTGCACTGTTTCTTTTTTCCTCCACTTTCCCTTTGAGAACCACCGCTGAAACAGTGCTTTAGCTAGAAAGCTGCCATGCCAAGGGAAATAATATAGCAGCAGTATGATCATCAGAGTCAAAAACTGAATTCAGTGAGTTTTGAAACTCTGAAGGTACTGGATAACTTTAAGTTTTTGCATCTTACAGTTTTCAGCATTACAATTAAGCAAGGAGGAACCATCTTTGCATAAAATAATTTAAGAAGACCAGGCTAACCAGGCTAGAAGGACCTCTCTAGCTGCATTTGCACGGTTGAAGTAATGCCACTCGTCTAGACACAGCCCGAGTCTCCTGTAGACACACAGGTCTGACAACAGCCCTTCCAGGGACACAAGTGTCATTTCAGCTTGCACTGACTGCCTGATGCTGTGAAACCAAACTCCAAGGTACCACTTTTCAGTGAAGTGCCACTATAGCCATTAGAATCAACTGCAGCATTTGCATTAAGCGTTTCCAGATTTAAACTGTGGGAACTGGTACCCTGGAGTTGTCAGTGGAGGCCTCTGACAATGTAATTTGTTTCTCCTGCTGGCCTGACAAAGTCAGACCATGCTCACATTCAAGAAACATTAGTTGTTGGGGTTTTTTCTTTTTTTTTTCTTTTTTTTAAGCTGTTTGCTTGGAGCTGTTGGGAGGGCAGAGGAAAAGACTGTCAGCTTAAGAAGGGGAAGAGGCAGAAGAGGGAGAATGGAAGGGAGAAGACGGGTCCTTTTCTAGATGTCCCCTATAGAATAAGCAAAATGCCCATCACACACGTACCCTGAGACATGCCAATACAGTGCAGGTGAACATGTAAAAAATGTTAACTTCACCTAAACAACAAAGTGGCAGCTCTACTCAGTTTATAATAACATCAGATCTATTTGATTTGGCCCACAGGGAGCCAGACATTTGACTGATCTGGTTAAAATATCTCAACAGTCACATAAATAGGCCCAGTCAAAGCCTGTTGCATCACCTGCATTTATTTTTTACTGTTAATATTTAGCAATGGAAGAAAGATACAGATCTGTGCTCTATACACTTGCCATCTCCAACAGTATGATCTCAGCTCAGAGAGCAGCAGGAATTTGCACAGCAGTGAATATGGCTGATTTCCAGGGGTCGGAAGCCATGGCTTACTCGCTCCGCTCTGCGTTTTCTGTTGTCGTTCCGTTTCTTTTTTTTAAATAGGAAAGACAAATATGATGAATGCAAAGAATAGTGGCAAACTCAGATTGCAGGTCAGCATGTTTTGTTTTTTTTCCCCCCAGTCTCTCTATTTTGTGAAGCACGGATTTAGCCCACCAGATAACCAGTCCTTAAAATGGCTTACGCATAAAATTTGATGAAAAACTGTTTAGGAATGATTCAGATGTGTACCTTTTAGACCAACACGGGAATCTGCAACAAACTGTCTGAGTCAACAACATTACACCTCGTAGAAATCTGGCCCTGTCCATGTGGGGATATGTAGCAAAGGTAATCTGTGGCTTAAGAGAAGAAAATGCAGGAGTATATATGCAAGACACTTTGCGTTTGACGGACACATACAACCAGCTCTTTGTTCTTTAGCTTGTGGCTATACATCTATTGGGACATCCCCCACCCCTGTAAAACTCGCTTAGCTCCTGGTCTTATTTCCACTGTAGATTTAACCCTAAGCCATGGATAAGCACAGTGTTTGGGGTTTAAAGTTAAGTGTCATTTAGTATCATTTCTGACATCTCCATACATTATAATGAGCTGCTTTTTCACAGGGGACTTGGGATCTGATTTTAATTTGTGGCAGGGTTATGGTCACAATAAATGTCTATTTCAGATACTCATGAGAAGTCTAATGCAAATGGAAATAGAAAGTGGCTGTTTTCTTGTAGTTTCAAAGCCATGTATGTAAAACACACAGTGCAGATCTGTTCCACATGGAAACCCATTATCGATCCACCATTGTGCCTTGGCTCCTGCCCTGGCAGCAGGCACCCCCGTGCCGAACTGTCTCAGCAGGTTTTATAGCTTGCATAAGAGAAGAACAGGTTATGAAATCATTAGCACCTCAGCTGAGGCTGCCACAGGGATACCCCTCCGTGTTCATTGTGAAACATTTCTTTGGCAGCTGCATCCTAGAAGCATATTTGTATATTGTTGCTTCAGTATCACACACAGAGTGGGAAGTAAATCAGTATTTTCATGATCTGAATTTAAGTGGGGGAGTGGAGTCTCTCTGGTCTACCTCTACGCTAATTCTCCCTATTTACACATGCCTAATTCTAGGCATGAAGACCTCTAGAAAGCCCAGATGTCTATAATCACACTCGCAGCCCTACGCAGCCAGTGCTGCCAAGGACCTGGGCCATGACTAGGGAGGCTGGAAGAGCAGCTTTGTCAAGCACCCCATATTCTAGCTCCACTTGTCCTGCGGGCAGCCACCGCCAGCGGTGCTTCAGAGCAGCCCAAAGGCAGCTGAAGGCTGCCCTCCCCTTGGTCCTGCCTTGGGGTACAACGCACAGCCTGTTGGTGCTTTCTCCTGCGTAAATGCAAGCTCAGGCAAAACTGTGTCAGTCCGAGCAGCTGAAGCTAAACTTGCTTGGCCCTCCATAGGAGAATCCAGATCCCAAACAGAGAGAAACAAAATCCACTGCTGGTCCCTGAGCAAACATCTAGGGCCCTTTGGATGTTCCTTACTCCAACCTTGAGACCCTTCTTGCAAGGTTCAGAAATATTTGTGAACCTCACCCTTGCAAATGAGTAAGGCAGCAAAACTGTGATCTGGGTCGTGGACAATTGGTAGCCCTAATTATCTAAGAATACAAATGTAAGAAAAGGGAAAGTTGTGTGACTTGAAGGGAAGCACTAGCACCAGGTGGGGAGGGGAACTTCTTGGAGGCAGTGAAGTTTTACTGACTTGAGCCACCCCAGGGATCTGGTCCACTGGTATTTGCAAAACTGAAATTCAGCCAGTTTTACCAACTGTATGAGACAGAGCACCCAAAGAAAGGGCCCGTGTCAATCAGGTTCCTGAGCCTTAAGTAAAGCTAGCTTGTGTTGCCATCTTTCTGAATCAATGCACCGGGTCATGATTTAAGTAATTGAGGCACTGGGGCTTTTTAAAGCAGCGTAAGTAAATAGCTAAGCTTGATGTGATATAAAAAGCACCACAACAGAAAGGAGAACTTAATGTAGTAATGAAAATCACTTACCCTTAATCATGCCTGAGACAGTGTTTTTACAACGCTACTTGATTTATTCAACTAGCAAACATGCCTCCTTTGACTTTTCTAATAACAGGCCATCTTAGCCATGCTTGTTGGGATTTGAGTTTGGGGTTTTTTTAATCATCATTCCAAGTACATTATTTAAATGTCTTTGATGCCTTTTCTTTAAAAGGATTTGCTAAGCAATAAATCATTTATTTGCAAAGGACACCCCCCAAAAAAAAAATCCCAAACAACCCAAAACATTACTAGGAAAGTTTGGAAAAATAAGAGGTTTGGTCACAGGTGTGTAACCAGTGTTGCACATTTCTAGAGCACATTATTGCTTAAAGACTTACTGAAGCCCACATTCATTGCTGCTGACAAGCATGCCACTTAGTGTACAAGATTGTATGAAAGGTTGTTTGCTGCGTGATTTATGATGGTGCCCTTACACTAAATAGCAAGGACTGTAAACTACCTGTGCTCTGCTGAGCAGCTCCACGCTTCCTCTCGCAAGGAAGGGCCTCAGCTTTTGGAAAAGCTGGACAATTTCTCAAGTGAGTACACTCTTGTGACACTGAGGCTAGCCAGACCACAAACTGTTTTATTACGTTGTGCAAAAACCTATGTGCAAAAAAACCCTCTTTAATTAAGATAGAGCAACCAGCGCTGCGGTTGTAATTACCTTGGACTGCTTTACCCACGGGCATAATGAAATAAAATTGGGCCCTCTATATTTTTGTTTTTAAACTAAGTAAACCCAAATTAATTTATTCACCCTAAACCAGACAGGTTTCTCTTTAAAAGAAAGGCATATATGGTTGGAGGGGCTGGTGCAGGAGGCAGAGTGACATGCAATGATGACTGTGAACTGCAAACTGCTGGCAAAATATTTGGCTTGCCGTTGGTCCGTGGCCAGTATTTTCCTTTGTTAATGAATCCCACATCTTTTCTAAGTTAAGCATTTTTTTCTTCTCCCCCCTCATTTTATTTGAAACATATTTTAAATATTTTTGTTTTATGACGTCGTGGAACATGATACAGCCTGATCCTAACCCCGAATATGGGAAAATCAATTAAAATTTTGACATTAGGAGCTATCATATAAACATATGGTTCAGCTGTTCAGACTTCTTTTTTTTTAAGCAACATATCAAGGATCACCACAAAGAGAAATAACCAAATGAGAACCCCACATTACTAGACAAAAATGATACCAACTGAAAGTGCATCACAGCCAGGACCTTGCTATTCATGAAACACAAAACCCCCTGCAAATTTAGCAGGTTTTGACAGACTTCCTCTTAGACTTAGGATTACATATTTTTCATTTGTGTTCTTTTCTAAGGAAAATGTTCATTAAAAAAAAGACATCCTGAATGCTGCGTTTAATATTTAATTATTTTGTCTCACCCAAAGGACCTTCACTTTATGACTTAAAGAATGCAACCTTAAAATGGAGTTTTATGGGCTTCCTCATTAACTTCTGACTCTTCCCTGAACAAAATAGAAGAAAAAATAATTGAGAAATTTCCCATCAGAACAGAAACATATTTTCAAATGCAATTATCATTTTGGGCATCCAGTCACACCTGCCCTACTGACCATGAGTCTTCAGGACTATGTGACAACGAAAACCCTTCCAGCTCCCTTTGGTATTTCAAATCATCAAAAACCCAGACAGACAAAATGATAAGTCACTGAAACTCCAGGGAATACAGGCACCAAACAGAAGATTTAACTCTTTAGGTCACTACGCACAAGGTTCCAGCTGAAGCAAAATGAAGCTCTTTCCCAGAGGTCTTGCAAGATTGGAAACGGTGTTACAGGCAGCTTAAAGTGGAGAGTTATTTTTAACCTGTCACTGGCAAGAAAACAAGTTTTTTCAATCATCTTCTATGGACATCTAGTCTCCAATCCTGCAAGCATCTAGCTGCATGAATTTACATGCCCTCCTTTAATATTCTCAAGTTTTACAAACCTTGCAAGATTTCTTCAGCCACTGTAACTCCTAGCTAGTTTTACCAATGGCAGAGATGATGAAACTGTAGCACAGTGCATTGCTGGCCCTGCAACCCGCACTGAGTGAGGACAAAGACGCACTGGAAAAAATTAAATTGCAAAAGCCTTTTTTGCACTGACCTCCTTACTTTTCATAGCATGAATGGTGCCATGCTCATGTTAGAAATGACGAAAAGCCTTTTCTAGAGGCTCCTGATATCAAGTCAAACTCCAAAGTTATATGAGGATAAATATTTCAATTATCTACAGAATATGTGCGAATTAAATATACTCTATCACAGTGAATTCACTTGCATTGTAACAGACGTGATTTATGCAGAAAATTGCAGCCAAGCTCAAAAGCTAGAGCTGGACTTTTTTTTTCCCCAGTCAAGCAGAAAGTTTACCAAAAGCAGCACTTTCACGTTGACCCAAATTATTAAATTCACTAATAAATTCTATTTAATACATCTTGTAAGTTGAGAAGAATAGATATTTGGAGAAGCAGAGTTTTTTAATATTTCTAAATGTTCCAGCTTGAAATGACACATTAATTTGGAAGTTTACCAAGCTCATTTTAAAGAGTTAATTTTCTTGTAAACCTGAAAAATTTTTTGCTCTTTTTTATTTGCACAGAATAGTTAAAAAATTAAGTCATACTGAGTTAACCTAAATTATTATTTTTCATTTCAGTCACTAAGTCAACAACTTTGTTATTCACATAGAACTAGTTTACCGTTACAGTTCACCTGCCACAAACACACCAGTGACACAGAAGAAACCTTAAACCTGCCAGTTTTTCTTCATTTCCTGTTCTATTAAAAACCTAATATTCCAACTCATTCCTCTCTTTTATGTCTTCCCTCCTAGATTTTTCATAACTGATTTTCACAGCTAGTTAGAAACCTGAACATCAATATTAATGTATTAATTAAAAAATAGAACTAACACTGATATTTTCAAAACTGTCTTACTTAAAGACTGATTAGGTTCATTAATAAATTAACCAGGTAGGAATGCTGTTTTCAAGGCAAAGGGAAAATAGCATATTCTACAGGAAAGTATGGGACTTTTAGTTTTGTTTTCCAAGGGGATTAGCTCTTCCAGCCAGGAAGTTTTTAGCACACGTCCAGATTCGGTGATTTGCTCTCCGTCTGACAGTGGTACAAAATCATCTTTGACATTTACCGAAGCGTCAGGCACAGCACTTTAAAAGGACAAAGCTTGTCTTGATTACAAGAAAAGAAGATGCAAACAAAGTGAATGCATGACAGTAAAGTATGTGCCAGCAGCGTAGTGAGAGCTAGGCTGTATGCTCTAGGACTGCACTTTTTGAAACTTCATAAATATGAACAATATCCTTCTCTAAGCCTTTTAGCTCAAGACAAACATAAGACTGAATCAGCGTCACTGCACAGTAAAAACTCATGTTCAGTGACTGTCCCATAATAAATTATTAATTTTGCAATAATAAAATAACTGAGCATGCAGAAGGGCAAGGCATGATTTTACATGTGATATTAGTGACAGCATATTGGGTAGTCATTAGTTAATGGACAAATATGAACAAAGGATAAGGTATACAGAGAGTTCACTGCAAAAGGGCATTAATGTGCCATTACTTTTACAGTGGGAACAGCTTTTGCTAGCTAAGTTCCTGTAAAACATACCTTTGAGCTTACAGGGATATTAGCAAATGGATCCCTCACATGGTGATGGACAAAGCTTGTCTCCTAGTTTTGCAAAATATGCTGAAAATTGCCACAAAGGCCCAGAAGAAAAAAAGTAAAAAGAAAAAGGAAAACAAAAAAAAAGTGGTACTTTAAACAGCTGACTGGTTTGGAAATACCTCAGAAATGGATCTTCTCATAGCATTTTAGAAATATCTTGACTATAAGCAGAACATACAGATGCTTAGTTGTGCAGGGAACAAGACTTCATTCAGCTGTCTATAAACTGAAAAGATATTTGGCTTCATTTTGGCTCACATTTCAGCCAAAAATGGCTGGGTGTCAGGATTCCTGTTTTATCTTTGCATGTGTATCAGGCATCTCCTAAAATTTAGGTGATCATCACTTACAGCATGGTGGGAAAGCTAGGAAACGAAGCACCTTGAAGCATAATTCATTCTCTTCGCACTAGTAGCAATTCAGAGTCCACATTTACACCTCTTACATGAGGTGCATATGTTCTTTACTCTCAGAACAAGGTGGACACAAGCAGGCACAGGATATGCTTGAGATGACATTATGTTCTTCTCTCACCATTTGCTTTTCTTATTGCTTTTTCCTCATCAAAATTCTTCCTGCTTCCCCACCCTGCACAGATAGCCAGTGCTGCCATCATTGCCCAGTGCAGGACCAGAGACAGTTTCAGTCAGAAGGCACCTCTAAAGGTCACCTTGTCCAACCTCCTGCTCCAAGCAGGGCTAAATGCAGTATCAGAACAGGCTGCTGGGGACCTTTTCTAAACAAAGGGTGAAAATTTCCAGCACCGGAGACTGCATCACCTCTCTGCAGCCTGTTGCTGTGCCTTGCCATGCTCCTCCTGTGGGAACCTTTCTTTCTTTAGGTCCCACGGGAATTTGTCTCACTGAAACTTGTGACTGTTGTCTTTTGTCTTCACGCTGCAAAGTGAAGCAGACCCTGTCTCCTCTGTAACTACCCTGTAAGTAGCTGAAGGCTGCAATTAGATCCCCCGTTAGCTGTCTCTTCCCAGGCTAAATAAACCAAATTCTCCTGCTCTCTTGCTTCTCCTGATACTCTCTCTCTTCAACCTAGGGAAGATGGCAGTAATGACATCTGTCCTCTGTTCAACTCACCCACCTTCCTCTGCTCCAGTGCCCTAAGTCTTTGCAGGCTCACCCAGGAACATGCAGTTTTGGGGTGCCCATTTGCTTGGAGCTATTCAAGAGTCCAAACAGACTTCACCCTAAACTGCCCAAGATTTTGGCTGGGTGCAGAGATTTTTTATTCTCCCCATAATAGAGAAGATCTTTCTAAGTCCTCTGGGGATTGTTTGGGTGAACCCAAATATCTGACCCTGAGCCAATCAGTTAATTATTATATCTAATGTTTGTCCTATTTGATAATTACTGTGCACAAGAGACACATGCCAATGCAGATGTGCCACCAAAATCCAGCACCCCTGTGCTCAGTGCTGTGTGGCCAAGCAGCAGACTCATATCCAGCTCAATCCGATCTGCACTCCAAAAAGTCCTCTTATTGGAGCATTGCTTCTTTAAAGCTAGTCTCCCTGAGATAAAGAACTATCTTTTGAGGGGGAAAAAAAGGAGGCATTATATAGCACTGCTGCTGGCTCTGCTATCAGTCAAGAACTTGTCTTGGGCACCAGGTGAGACCAAAGTTTAAAACTCTGGAATGTAACACGTGCAATTCCCAGAATATTATTGCCTGTTTTATTATTTGCTACTCTTCACACTTCCTGGACATTTTTCCACAGAAATGAATCAGAAGTAACAGACCCATTTAGAAGAGATACTGGTCATCAAACAGAAAATAAAATGTACAAAGCTTAATCATCTTTCAGCGTACAGCAAGTGACAATCCGTTATTCTTTTTCAAGACCTTTTTTAAATAACAAAAAAAAAAATTCTCAGCAAAACTAAGTACCAATTTGGAAGGGAAAGCATTTTTCTCTTGAAACAATTCCCAACTTCCCTTGAAGCAATTGTTATTTGTCAAAAGCCCAAATTTTAACAATTATTGAACCTTGTTGGAAACTTTTCAATCAACCACATTTCACTTTTCTAAATAGATCTTTATAAATCCATGCTTTTACAACTAACTGTATACTCAATTTTTTTTCTGCAATATTAATTTATTTTCTTCTTGTATTTTTATAAATGTTGCTGGTAAGGTTTTGTACTTTTCCTGAAGTATGCCTCAGCTCTTTCATAGGGCACTACAAAGTCTTCTCAAAATAGTTTAAACTAAACTAAAAAATGGCTAAATGAATTACTTCAAGGGAGTTTGCTACATATTGTTTGTTCATTCAACATATTACAATATCTACTGAACTGCAGTAGCTGACCAGGTTTTGCTCTGAATGGAAAAAGTTCCATACACACAAGATTAGCAAGTAAAAAACCAAACTAAACACTTACTGATGCAGAGCAACGTCCCCCTTTAACTGTTGTTTAAATTTTTGCCCAAGATTTTCATTCTGAAAAAACTTGAAATGGGAGGTAGAGCTGAGGGGTGCTAATACAGTTTCAGTTTCAAGAAGAAGGAAACTGTCATTCAAATGTATGTACCTACATCGCTGCTTTAAGTCATGCAACTTGAAATCTTATTCATGTGATAAATTCTTTCTGATAGGATTGCTTAGGAATAACAGAAGTTAATTTTACCTTGCAGCCTCAAAAATATTTGGGGGGTAGGATGACTATATACACATACAGATCCACGCATACAGAGATTTCTGTACTAATCTGCACTTTGTGCACCACATCCCTGCTTCATACAAATGACCACAGGAGGTATTTCTCAACACTGGATTCCAATGGCAAGGATTCTGTTGGTTCAGGCAATCTGTAAACTGAACCTTAATTTAGTCTTTATTCTGATTTTTCAGTCAATCTTATTTCTACATGAATTTACAAAAGAAAACTAAAAAGTATTCAGAGCAATGAGAATTCCTGCAGTCCTGTGAGTGACAGTGCAAGAGAAATAGGGCTCACACCCTTAGCTGCAGTGAAAGAAAAGTTCACTTAGATTTGGAAACCGAATGACAACAAAGAACACAGCACTGGAACTTTTTTATGTGATACTGAGTGCCCTCAAACTGAGATTAAGAGAGGATCTGGTCCAGTAAGTTTTTTTCTGTTCTGGTTTTTAAGACTCAGTTTGGAAAAAACTACCTCATGTTAAAACTGACATATAAAATTACTGGTGCTGATGGGCTTTTCCAGTGTGGTAAAACATTCTACTGGTATTATTTTTGACAGGGCTTGTGATAACTAGTTGACATTTAGAGAAAATGTTATGAAGTTTTATTATTATTATTTTGCTGCTGCTAATGGGCACAGATTTATTGATCTCTAGAAAATAGTGCCCATTTGAACCACACCAGCCCATATTCTTTATGGTCATGGAGCAGCACAAGAGCTGTGGATATCTTCAGTAAAACCCTCCACCTTGTTATTTATAAGAATACATCTTGTATTCATACTAATAAAGAGCTTTAATATGTTTGACTTAATATGTTTGACTTAATATGTTTGACTAATTTGCAAAACATCTTGTGAAGATCTTGAATGAAAGATATTATGTTAAAATAAAGACCACCACAAAAATACAGGTCGTGCTGATCCAAGAGACTACAATTCTTACTCTCGACTAGTAAGTTTACCAAGACAATGGCTGGTTTTATTCTAATGTCCAGAAATCTTTCAGTAAATTGAAAGTTAGATGTTTTCAGTACAGCTATTCATTTTAACATCGGAAGCTAATGATACAAGGAAACATCAGGACATAAAATAAAGAATGGAAGTGGGGATGGAATAAACAGTGTTCTGCTAAGTAAATGATACTTTCCTGGCTCTGTCAGGATGCAGTAAGCCCCAAAAAGCAAAATGTGTGTCACTGGGGCTGAAAAATAATTCATGCTATTTGACAATCAAGGCCTTAAAAATGAGTTTGGAGGAAGTGGAGTGAGAAGACGGCAAGCACCACAACACAGAAATTCCACGCCACGTTTGAAAACAAACACAAGCACCCATGTAGAGAGGAAATTGCCTGTTAACAGGGATCCAAGGTTCATCAGTCTCTGGGATCACTGTGGCTGAACAAGTAGTTTTTCAGGAGGGCACATCCCAAAGCTAGAGATGTTGAAAAATATGTGGATGCTCAAAGGAATGAAAAGAGGATAGTTTTACAGATTTTATCCAGAGCCTGTCAAGGCAGCAGTCCCATTCACTGCAATAAGCTTTGGATCAGGTTCAACATCCAAGCATAGTCCTCCCTCACTAGAATTGGCTGGTAACATCGGAAGCTGTTTGGGCAAGGTACCCCACCCATAAACAGAGCGCTCGGGGAGAGTACGGTAGTAAGCAACAAATAATTTGTCTCTTTGCCAAGATTAGGGGTTGTGTCTCCTACTCGTTCACCCTCTGAGACAATAAAACGAAGGCTATAGTAAGGTAATATCTCTGAGGCAATCTAAGGAGGAATGCCACATGAATAAGGAGTGAGAGGATAAGGGTTCCTTCTAACGTCGAAAATGGAAGAAATTAGTAAGCGATGGGGTACAGAAAGCCACTAGCAGATGGATGCGGTGTTTCCATCTGCTTCTTTCTCTGGCATCATATAAGTAGGAAGAGGAATGGAAAGGAAATACAAACGTGAGCGTGGAAAGAGAGTTCCACTACAGGAATTGCCACATCAGCTAGGTGGAAGACAGAGACACACCAAGTCCATTTGCAGGAGAAAGAGAGCATAAACACAGTTAAGTGGATATTAATGAACGCTAAACAAGGATGGCAAGCCTGCTCTGAACTTACAAATCACATCCGCATTAATACCAAATGAGTTCATTAAGATTAACATTATTATGATGAGTATCAAAGGGATTAAAAGAGATTATGGCAAATAAGAGAGTCAGATAGGAATGAGATGTAATTACCTTCATATCTGGTTTATCTATAGCTGCAGAGAAAGACCCAGCATTCACTTCACACTGCAGGAACCTAACTCACATTTTGATCTGAAGTGTAATTTTCGGCAAAGCTGATCTCAACAGTTTGAGCTGAACGTGGCCCAGGCATGTGCAGGATGAACAAAAGAAGGGTGGGAAGGCAAGCAGAGAGAGACGGGGAAGGGAGGAGGAGGGCCGCTCCTGCCCCAGCACCCTCACCCAAGTGCGGGACACAACTTGGTCTTTGTGCCTCCTGTGACGTGAGGCCAGCTCTGCCACCATCTCTGCCCAACACCTGGCCTGCTCTGACCCCAGCAGTCGCCACGCGAACTCCGAAAACTTCATTGGGCTTCACAAATACCAGTCAGGTCTTCCAAAACTGTTTAAGGGAAATAGTCTCACTGTAGAGCTAGGAAAATTGAGGAATCCAGGGGCAGAGGGATCACATTCAGTGAAATAAAAATAAGCTCTCTGATTTTTAACTCTTGCATTTGTGCCGCAACTGCAGAGCCAATTCTTTTGTGCATGCAGAGACCAGCTAAGGAGCAGCAAATTACGTCTTAAAATCACACAGCTTATAGAGTGGATATTCTGCCAATGCACACATTCAACAATGCGGGCGGAAATGTTACTCGGGATCTTGGTGGGGAAAATTTACTGGGACTCTTCCAGCCAGGCTCTGCTCTGAGCAGATTGCCTTTCTTCACAAGGCGACCACGCACAGTCGGCTCTCCAGTGCAAACATCGCTTCCCAGCTCTGGTGTGTTTGGCCTCTGGTTTGTTTGACAGGTTACATGTGCTTCTGAATATACCTTCTGATGCTCATTTTCAGAGTGCTGTTAGCGTTTCTCTTGGCTGCTGTTTAAAAATTAGGTCCCTAAAGATAACATCCTTCAATAACAAAATCCTCTTGCCAGAAGGCCTGGCTTCAAACACGTTGAGGCTGACTGTCAGAGCTGTTGACCTCTGACTATGGAGCTGGAAGTCCACGGGCATACCTGCACATTGGATCCAAGGTAGCGCAAGATGGACAGCTAGCACTGGAAGAATCCAAAACGGACAGCCACTTTCATTTTTTTGTTGTCCAAGATGAATGTGCATTTCAAAAGCACCTGTCAACCACAACCAGAGCTGTCTGGCTCTTGTCAGGACAGTTATACTTCATTAATTATATGTTTTGTTGCTTCAGTAGGAGATATACATACATACACACGCGCACACACACATATGTATGCATATGGAATTTACAACTGCAACTTTTTGAAAGAAGCCTTTAAAAGTTTTTTCTGTGTTGCTGTGTTGAAATCAGTTAAGTAGCAGAAGGAAATTGTAACTTAGAGCTGTAATGCACTTCTGGAAGTGAAGAAGGGTTTACACCTTCACACCCTCTACCTAACTTCACCAAGCACAAATCAGCAGGGTGGGGAAGATGAAGTTGCTTTGTGAAAGTCACGAGCACAAGGCAGGGTCATCAGTCAGTCCACACTAACTAAAGCACCAAGATGTTCTCCTTTGCTGCCCTTCCAGCCAGGTGAAATGTTAATAGCTAGTACCAGACAAGGGAGACTCCGATCCCCCGTGGAATGCAACCTGATGCCCAAAGACTTCCAGGCCATGCTGCACAGTGTATTTTATATGTGTTTTTATAAAAGAAACAGCAAGGATGCATCTCTGCGTAGGCAAAGATGAAGCGTGACAGTCTGTCATCCTCTGCCCAGTGTCTTGCCAACATGGCTAGACGCTATCCTAGGACAACACTGGCAGACTTTTCCTGCACAAAGTCTCCAGCCAGAAAAGGCAGGAAGGGAAAGACTGAAGACAAGTCCACCCCAGCATCCGAAGTGGGCAGGCAAGGGGAAGAATCTACTCTGCTTTATTCTGATGGTCCATGGAGCTGCACTTCCCAACATTTCTAGGAGAAAATATGAGTCAGAAATCCTACGGGAACTCCTGCAGCAGCACAGCTCCCTCCACAACCCACACATCCTCAACAGAGCACAGCGCAATCTAATCCATATGGTATATCTGCACTGCAACGTGGGCCAGAGCCGGGTGCGGCCTTATGTTAGGCTCCCAATGATAAAAGTTTGGCACATGAGCAATTGTTTGTGCTTGAGCAGTTGACTGAGGAGCTTGGAAATCAGGGCATTTAGGGAAAACCTGTGAGTAAAGTGCAGGGACATAACAGCTAGACACAAGATGGCTTTGCAGAGCGCTACCAGAGGGAAGGGAAGGCAGGAGCTGGTCAGGGGCTCTTGCCTCCTTGTGATGGAGGCTTTGCCATCACTGCAGAACAACACTGTTTGGTATTTTGCTCAGTCAGGCGCCAATACAGGTTTAAAAAAAGAATCACCAAACCCTCAAGAGTGTGTTTAATGCTATCTTTAGTTATCCAAGCAAATCTTTGGTCCACTGCTGATCCAGTGGACACGAATAGAGTGGTTCCCTCTGAGATAGAAATTCCCTGAAGGGAGCACTTCCGAGAGCAGTATCTTAGGAGCAGACAGCTCTTGATGCAGAAACCTGATGCAGAGCTCCTCTGAGCAGAATGGGTATCCTGAGGACACCAACACACACCTGGTATCTCGCATTCATCCCACATCTAAACACAAGCAATGCCCAAGCAGGGGCTTCGTCAGTGTTAAACTCTGCGTGGCCCACCCTAAGGGTAACGTACTCACGGTGAACTTGGGGAAGAGATACCTTTTCTCGCCCGTGCCCTCCCCTGCCCCCCAACCTAGAGGCTGTTGGCTACATGGAAAAAAGACTAAAAGGTCTGTGGGGAGACAGACAGATTTCATAAGAAAAGCACAGTGCTCTGTCCTGCAAAGGAAACCCACGTGGGAAGATGCCCCAACTCCCAGGTAGTTCTGGAGAGCAGAAACATGACAGGAGGGGATCTGCCGTGCAGGGTCGGGACCTCAGCGGTCCCAGCAATGGCGAGAGAGCAGCCCATCAAACAAGCGACGAGCCCAGGGTGAGCTAAGGATCTGAACGCCGCTGACAAGTGTTAGGGATAAAACACTGACGCTCCTCGGGATGAGCTCCGCAAACTGCCTGCCTTAAATGTTTTATTTTCTATGACGGATTTCCAACAGTAGGAGCTTTTACTCACTCTGCTAGGCAGAGGCTGAACTGCTCTCTTCGTACAGTTTCAAATTCGCCAGCTACACTCGAAGAACCACCCCTTTTTGCTTTTGCCTTTCTCCTTTCTTTTTGCCTTCTCCAGGCTTTTTGTGAAAGAGACACCCAGTTTCAAGCCATTTAAAAAACATCAAAAAACCCTAGTGGAAAATAATTTGCAGCTGTGATAATATCACATTTTTTAAAATACCGTAATATAGTTTTACTTTTAATAATAAAAGATAAAAAAGGGGAGTCTGTGAATAATTAGAGAGTGCAGTCTGAAGCCAGTTACAGTCACTGCAATTGATAATAAACTTAAAGCCCCTTGACAGCAGGTAAATGCTTTGCAACCCTGACCCCCTTCTTCTCACATTACTTAACAACCCTGCAGTTCCAGCATTACATCACCGTCCAAGCGATTGGTTCCTGCATTTTAACTCTCTCCCTGTCTCCTCCGATTAAGAGCAACACAATGATGGGGTAAAAAAAACCCACAACAAACCACCAAACTTCTCTCAAGTTTGCTGTGCTCCTTGTTTGGGTTTGGTTTGGTCGAAAAAACAGCTTCTGCTGCTAAGAGGCGAGGTTACACGCACCAGAAAACAAACTCTGTCGAAGTGGAAAAGAGAGTGGGAAATGGGGACTAGGGAGGGGAGGAGGAGAGGAGGAGGAAGGCGGGGAGGGGGGAAAAGTATATAGAAATCAGAAAAGGAAAAGAAAATTAAAAACAAACCTCATGGACATCACTGAGCCTGAATTCCCTGCTGAGGTGCAGAACATGAGCGCCCTGGAATGAGTGTATGTAGAACTTGAGCCAAAGCTTAACTAGCCCGAGTGAGTCATATCCTTCCCATTTGATTCCTGTCCAAGTGATGATGTAATGCTCTGGCCCTCTCCCTCGCTCACTCCCGCTCGCTACACTACCTCCCTCCTCCCCTTTTCTCCTTTTTAGCCCAGTGCTGGTGAAGTCACCATTTAAATCTGGCAGAGCTGAAGCAAAAACTTCAATGTAACCAAAACAGCCCCAGGCCAAGTTCCAGACGTACTGAGACTTGGTGGTGCAATTGCCATTGGAAACGAGTAAACAGAGAAAGAAACAGTGCCGCCTCTGAAGGGCCTGCGCAGCTGCCTGCCGGAAAACCCAGGGACGGGGCTGACATGATTGACTGGGGCTGATCAGAAGATATTGCACACAAACGCACTCATTCCCGAATGCCCGCATGGTCCGGCCTTCAGGAAGATCCGGCAATTGGAAAAAGAGGAGATCGAGACGGAGGCGAGGAGGGCAGCGGAGAAGGCACGAAGCGGATGCAGCGTGTTTGTGGGGGTCCGGGGAGAATGAATAGCGCTGCTTTTACAGGTTATGCGTTAGGCTGGGATTTCTCTGCCTGAGCCACGCAGGGCTGGAATCGAGCCCCGCGTTTTTGAAGGATAACTACAGGGCTGTTTCTTGGTGTGCCTGCAAACATACAGGTGCAAGGCACTTTCTTTCTCCACCCCTTCAAAAGTACCAGAAAAGCCCCAAGCTGTACAGCACTGCATGCTGATGAACCAACTCACTGTGGTGCTGCTGCTATTGCTTATCCCACGTTTAAAACAGTTCGCTTCTGGTGTTTATCTCCCAAGTCTGATATTCGTGACTTTTTTAAGAATAGAGAAAGTTTCTAAGTGGAACTAGTAATAATTTTTAAAATAGAAGCAGCTTTTCACGTGTGCAAGCATAAGCTATTGCGGTGCGAAGCGCTCTGCTGCATCGTACCATAGTTTCTAAGTCCTCCTGATGTTAAATGCTACAGTGACTGTGGGTGAAATGCCTCCGGTGTCCTCCCCCACAGAGGGTTTTTTCACTGTTCATCACTCACAATTAATTGTAGTCAACACGGTACAAAACAGTTGCTCCACAAAAGAATGCAAAGCCTAAGTAGTAGTAATAATAATAATAATAATAATATTACGTGAAAATGTCTAAGCACACATACCATCCCTCAGCAATCCAAAGACTAACAGTTTCAATGTCAAACTGCAGAGATGTAAGCATTAATGGCACCTGAAACACTGGAGAGGTATTTAAAAGTGACTCCTTTTTTTATAGATCAAGAACTTCAGCATATTTTACAAAGTCACTTCGCCCCATGTCTCAGAGTGAAATTCAGTTTTCTGACAGTCAGTGTACACACCTATCCCCCAAAATTCAGAAAACAATAGGAAAACATCAAAGCCAATGTGTTTTCTTTTCTTCCTTATAATAATGTCAGTTTATGGAAAAGCAATTTCTATTGCCTAGCAGCATTTTACCAAACAGGTTTTTTGGGGGGTGGATTCATTAATTGATCAAAGCAGCAATGCAACAGAGATTATTGTAAAGTACCAAGGTTTCCTCCTGCAGATACTCTTATGGTTATAAATTATCTTTAGAATATATTTCTATGGATCAACACCGTTAGCTTCAGCCATGGTTTAGTCATGAATTCAAGTAGTTTCAGTCACGAATTCAAATGATTTTTGTTTAAGGTATATATGATTTTTGCAGACAGAATGAGAGGAGGAGAAAAACGAAGGGTTTATCCTATTCAATTAAAAAAACACAGTTCTCTGCAGCAGGCTGACCTGTTGGATGACATCCTCAATTGATATTGATGCTGCAGCCACTCAGAGTGACACCTTTATCAAGCAAGGCAGCTCTGAATTAGAGGTGATCAGCCATAATTATTACTGGCGCCACTGAAGCCTGCGACTTGACAGCATCAGATGTGGTTGTTATAAAGTTTGGTCCATTGTGTCAATGGCCTGTATAACTCATTTATGTCTGAATTACCAGCTATTGATTTTTTGTCTTCTGTAATGTAATAAAATAAAAGTTAGATCATTCCTAAAGCTTTCTTTTAATTCCAGTCTTGCTGATAGTTTCATTTTAAGCTCAGCCCACTTCTCCCTCTCCATTTAAAAAAACAAAGTGACTTCCAACCCTCTTTCTGTGCATGTCTAAGAGATCATCTTCTCTCGCTTCTTCTTTTTATTTTGTCCTCTTACATTTACACTGCTGGATTACATAGCTTCTGCTCATGCAGTTATGCCACTTGCGTCGTTATAAACTTTGTCATGGGCCAGGACAGATCCCTGGCTCAGAACAGCTTCAAAGTGATGGGGAATGTGGCACAAACTTAGATCACCAGGCCCACCTTTGGAAGGAAGGAAGCTGCCACCAAAAAGAAAAACTATTCTCCTGAGGAATCCAGGTTACCCTGGGGCTGATTGTGCATATGCATCCATTCCTGTAGCCTTTGTCAGTGAACCAGCCTCTTCTCACTCCCCTGAAAGACCCACATTTCCACCACCCTGCTGTATTCAGAGCAAGATGCAACCAAAAATGTGATGCAGGAGCTGCAGGGTAGTTCACTGTCCTTCCGAGGCTTCGAGCACTTGCGTGGCAACTGTGCTCCTTCTTAAAGAAAACTTTGTTTACCAGAAGCAAGAGCAGGCCCATTGTCCACCTGTGAGCATCTTAATCAAAATACTAGAGGAGTGACTGCATTTGTATGGCAAATGGTCCTTTTAATTATTATTATTACCTTCATAGACACAAACTCAGAAGAATTCAAGTGTCTTGAAAACAGCCTTTGCCTTATAGAAGATATTTCAGGAATTAGAGAATTTTCTGAAACTAACAAGAAAGATCCAAGCAGCCTGAACTGCCAATCATTTTTAAATGATGTGTTTACACTGACATCCCATTTCAAGAAGCAAATTGCTTTAACGCAGAGCTCATGCTCCAAAGGAGTTAAAAACTTATTTGTGCTTGCTGGTGGGAATACAAAAAGTTCTTTCCAGGCAGGTATTTCCAAGGCCTATTGATTTTTTCTTCCCCCTAACAGGAAACACTGTTTTCCCATTTTCCTTCCTGTGACAGACCAGTTAATGATAAAGAATGTCCTGTGCTCAGAGGAAATTCCACTTGCATGCAAGAGCTCCCTCTTTATCTGTTTACTTGTCTGTCTTTTCTTTCCCCCCCACTCCACCCCCATCCTTAAATTTCCATGTTCAGCCACGCTCAAGAATAGGGCTGTTGTGATGAGAGTTGTGGGATGTTTTAATTCTGATGGGAGCCTTTTTCAAAGTAGCGCCCTGGCCAGCACAGTTATGACTCCAGCTTAGCTGTCTAGTTCAGGAATGCTTGCAACACCCTCCCTGCAGCATGTTTTATCCTTGGGGAAAGGGTGGTGGGGCACACCACAGATGTTTGGTGTAACAGAAACTTGACAAAAATCACTGCTCCCGCTGAAAGTTTCCAGTCTGAACAACCAGAAAGCTCTGAATTTCAAGAGCCCAAATGTCAGAGCGCACTGGGATTATCTCAAAAGCATATTGTAACAAGGAAATGGGTGTACTACAGTTGAAATTGCGGATGGACAAATCATCAGTTCTACATGCATTTTAGGTGAGTCTATCACACGCAGCCTTTGGGACTGACTTGTGCCTATTTCGATCGGTGGCCCAAAGCATCAGCAAAGACCCTGTGGATGAAAGCAGTATAGCCTGATTATTTTCTTCTCCGCTACTTGGCTCTTAAAGAGGCTTGATTAAGAAAATATTCTGTAATAATAGTCCTAAACTCAGGAAAGTCTCATTTTCATTCTGACATTATTTTTCATTTCTAACCCAAGAGCCTTACAGTCCCCATGGAATTAAAGAGGCCAGATAATTTCAGGGTTAAATAAGCTTTAATGACTATCACATGTATGGAACCTTAAACCTAGTATTAAAAATTATTTTTTTAAAGTGGCATCTCTTCCTTTTTTAATTTAAAATAACCATCCAGGTGGTTTCCTAAGGATTTCTTTGCAAATTGCTTCCAGTGAACCTTTTCAGTTACAGACCACTGCAAACCCATGTGGTGTTATTCAGTGTTCAGTTCAACTTGGGTGTCCCATGTTTTTGTAGTGGACAGAGGGACTGTCTGCACAAGTGCCTGCACAGGGAGACTGTGAGGTCTGAGCAGGCTAGCTGTCACTAGCAAGGACATAAGAATGTATAGGTCCACCAATTTCAGCAGAACTAAAGTAAGGCAGGGTTAAGAGTGGATTTTTTAAATTGCTCATAAGATAATGGGACGCATGTTCCCAAGTCACTTTGGGTGCTTTGGAAACAGCCATTATCCTTTAAGGAGACTCAGATCAAAGTGCTCAGCATTGAGCTGTATCAGAGGTAGAGCTGTTTTTTCTATGAGCTCTGTGAATTGCTATGAAATAGAATATCTGGAAATATCCTTTGTGAGATCTGCCCCAGATTTCCTGTACATAAGCACTGTAAGAAACTGGATTGGACTAAGTCTAAATGAATCCTGGAACAAAGATCTCCCTCTCTCACTCATATGCACAAAATGTGGCGCTAAGTTAGAAACATACTACTGAAAATATTTAAGGAAGAAGAACTAGCAAGAGTTTGGTTCCAACAGCTCTGGAGACAGGTGTTCTGTGACAATCCACACAGACGTGCAATGGGCATGATGGCCAGGCGACTTCCCTGCAACATTTTGGCAATGAATCTTAACCCAAATCTTCAAGAATGATCTGAAGATAAAAAACCCTTCCCTGGTGACAGCCTTAAGCACATTAATGCCATTTGGGATCATGTTTTTTGTGCTGGGGACACTCAGGCACTAGGAAATGGAATTGCCTACGTATTATACACTCGCCAAATATCTGTGGACCAGTGATGAGCGGCTGACCTGGAAGTGAAGAGCTCTGTATCCCATTACATATCACTGAGTCATCTACTCTGAGTAGCCAGCTATTTTATTAAAGCTGTAAACCACAAATACCTAGGACAAATAATGCAGCAATTTATGCAAAATAATAAATAACGCTTTACATTTCTGTAGAACCTTTCACCCTGAAAGATCCCAAAGCACCTTGCAGGCCAGCCATGAAAAGTCATGCAATGCAATCACCCTTGGCATGGGAGATGGCAGCCAGCCAGCAAACGGCGCAGGAGTGCAGGGGGGAGATGTTGACTAAAGACAGAAGTAAACAGCTCCGATTATTTAACAAATACCATGCAATCTTTAATGTTCATGCATAATGAACAGGAGGTTCCCTTCGCCCAGTGTGATTCTAATTACTCTAATGGATAATTAGCACGTGCTGGTTGAAAAGTGGAGCCACTGCTATTTTTACAGTTGCTTGAAGAAGCTTTGCCATCTTTGTACCCTAAATATTTTGACCCCAGACCTCAGATATCTTCATCTTTAGTGTGAAACTCTGCAGGCTTTACCTTGGGCCCAGTTTAAAACTTGTATCACATATTCTCGCCTGCCACGCGGGAGGCCCGGGTGCCATATGACGTCATGCTCAGTATATAAACCGAGGGGAGTTAGCCGGGGGGCAGCGATCGCTGCTCGGGGACTGGCTGGGTGTCGGTCGGCGGGTGGTGAGCGGTTGCATCACTTGTTTTCTTTTCCCTGGGTTTTGTTTGTCTCTCTCGTTCTCCTTTTCATTACAATTATTATTATTTTATTTCAATTATTAAACTGTTCTTATCTCAACCCGTGGGTTTTCTTACTCTTGCCTTTCCGATTCTCTCCCCCATCCCACCGGGGAGGGGGAGGGTGAGCGAGCGGCTGCGTGGTGCTTAGTTGCCGAGTGGGGCTAAACCACGACAGTCACATCTCAACTCTTATAACAGGGAAAAGGATCTGGTTGGATGTTCTTTCCCCATTGTGCTTCTAACAGACAGAAAAGTAAGATGAAATTGCAAAATCTGGATTAAAAGAGCAAACTCATATGCTGCAATTAAATACGTGCTGTGGAGCACAGTATGGTAAGCACTGAATAATAGCACAGATTAGCTCTGAAACAAATTTTAGTCTTCCCCTAAACTGTCTTTTTCATGCATATTTGTTAGCCCTCATCTTTATTTTTCAGCATGATAAAAATAATTAATATTCTAATGAAGCTTACAAAAAATAGGCAAAGCTCTGGGACTCAGTTCCAGTTGGAAAAGAAGAATGCTGGGACTCAATCACCCTCATTACAGCAGCATAGATTTACAGTGCTATCTGATAAAAACACACAAATCACTTGCTTTTAAAGATATGTCCTCTTTTGCTAGTAATCCAGCTGATAGTACAATATTTCCTCTATGAAAACAAAGAGCTATAACCAACCACTAGGAAATGTTTGCTGGACTCTTGCTGGATAAATTCATTTAAGCTTTGACGTTCCATGAATTACATGTAGCCAAGTAATTCTGCTGGTCCTGGCTCATCCTCAGGCACAGAGTTTACACCATTCAATCACTATCAGGATGATGAGAATTCATTATCCAAGTGGTACCATTTTTAACTTGGCTCTATTGAAAGATCTGAATTTAATTTACATCCAGCATCTTGACACCTAAACGCCAGCCTCTTTTAGTACAGCTGAGAATTTTTCAAGCATGTTTCTTAAAAACCAAGGAAGTCTGCAACACAGAGACTGAGATGCAGCCACAGCCAAGGGCCAACCTGCAATTCCCTAATTTGCGGTGACTCCCATTGAAACGTAATGTAATGTAAAGTTTTCAGTGTAACAAGTCAGCCATAAGAATTAAAACTCTATTGTTGATGACATAAAGCTATTACATAATTAGACATTTTATTTTAAAAGGGAAAACTATTGTCTTTTTCCTTTTTTTTTTCCTTTGTAATGGGAGTTAAACAGGAAATCCTAGTTCAGTTTCCTTCATAGTAACTTCTCCAGTCACAGACTCATTTCTGAAATCAAGTGAGGTCCGTCTGTACCACTTATGTTTTTAGGATTTACATACTATGTTTAGTCCTCCAATGCTTTTCTTCTGGAAAAGTATGGCTATCTATTATCTCTAAACATACTAAAACCAAACATCTTTCTCAGACACTCATACAAATCCTTTCAGGACTCTGAAAGGAAAGCATCTGCATTTCACTGATATCAGAGTCAGAGTTACACCACCAGTTTTCTGTAATGATAAATGAAAGAGAAAGTATTTCCAACTTCACTTCCACATTCTGTGGGGCAGGATGTTGCTTTACTTTTAACACCAGTTTCTATGAATCAAAACGTACAGCTTTTCTAGTCTTGCATTAAAAAAAAAACAAAACAAACTGAAATACCCAGTGGGTAAGTACATACTCCACACAAACTGTGCCTACCAGTTTTACACATGGAACAGTCATCTGCTTGGATACCCTCTAACGCTAGCATGTTCCTGCCACTGTGCAAAACCAAATGGTTGTGTTTGTCCTTAGTGACCACAGCCCATGTCAGTGAGGCACTTTTGTAAATTTTGTATTGGAAAAATCTCACTGGCATGCTGGCATCCCTGGTGACTTTTCACATAAGGATAGAAGATTAATCTTCTGTTAAAAAATGAACCGCAGTCAGCTCAATTTTAAAAACCCCAACAAACTAGACTGTTAAGTTGTTTAAATAAAAAAAAGATTTATTATGGAAACAGGATAAACAAATTAAAACAATGATGACTAACTCATCTGAAAACCTGTGGAGTTCACTTACAGCCCAAGATTCCCTCTAACATAAGTGGACACTTCTGTGAATGTAGCTGAAGAGTTTTGATACAAAAGCAGCAGCACCTAGATCAGTTTCCCTGCTTAACTGGGATGTGTTCCTCCAGTTTTTAACCTTCCAAACCCTGAGCCTTTACTGTTCTCTCATCTGCCCGAAACTGTCCTTTTGTTTCCTCCTTCCAAGTAGCGTGAACTTAATTTCTTAGGATTTAGAAATTTTCTACTGTCTTTGTCCCTCATCTTCAAACTTTTGTGCATTAATTATTCTAAATGGAGATGCCAATCTGAATTCAGCTTGAAACCACTTCGGGGCTTATATATTCTTGTAATTGCTTCATGACTGGAACATATGTCTCACCCCCCTGCACGTCAATAGTTGCAACATCGTTTTCTCTGGCTTTTACCAATGCAATTTTACCTCTTTCATATCTGTCCAGGCTCCTGCTGCAAATACTTTTTTCCCAACCCTTTGCGTTGAACATGCCAACTCTCCCTGTGTATCCCTTAATCAGCTTAATCTTTCCTCCTGAAGTTACTTACTTTCATTTTCAAGATACTTGGTAACCAACCTCCCCCCCATCCCCCCGCCTTCCCTAGCATGTTTTCATCAGTATTAAAAGTTAGATCCTGATCAGTCCACCATGCCAGTCGAATACCTCCCAATGCCTCGCTATGGAAAGCTATCTTCCTGATGCATCTTTACTTAAGAGTGCTGGTACCTAGGACATGAGCAGACCACCACAGAAGCTTGCCGCCCCTCCATGACCACGTACCACTATCCATGAGCCCTCCTCCTACACAGCCGTTTCTGGATGATGAGCTCCCAGCTTCTTCTTCTTCTGCTTCTAGAAATTTTTATTAGTCCCCCCAGGCACAGCCTTGCATTTTTTAATATTGAATTTCATTCCATTGCCATTACTTCAGTACTCAAAGCTCATCCAGGCTTTTTTGGGTTGGTTTTTCTTTTTCTTTTCTTTTTTGTATGATATCCAGGACCTTCTCTGTATTGCCAATGTCTCCAAACCCTGCGTCACCAGCCGTACTTGTTATACTTGCATTACCGTCATTAATGAAAACGCTAAACAAAATCAGGACTGTACTGAACATTGTGTAGCTCCACAAGCAGCCTCCTCCAACCTGGCACCTTCCTTTTCAACACCACCTGGTTCTTTTGCCTCCAGCAAACCCCATTTTTAAGCATGCTGAACGAAGCCTACCTGCCCTATTTCCTAGAGCAGATTCCCCCACATTAGCTGTAGTTGTTGAGCAGTCCACGGCTGTCAGCAGCTTTTACAGAGTCGGAACTTGTCAGCGTGAATAACAGCGCAGGATAAAGTTTACCCTTATTTACTGATTCACTCGCAGCCCTGCCTTAAATTTCTCTTAGCTGATAGAGTGGGATAAGCAACTTTTTGGAAAGTTTTGAAGAGGAGAAAAGTTTTAATTACAATGGAGATAGTAGTATTAATACTACTGAAATATTTAAGCAACATTTCAGATGTCTGCTGACTCTCAGCACTTTCATCAGGGGAATTTTGCATCTGTGCCCCACAGACCTGAGAAGCCCCCTGTGTTGCTGTGTGCCATTCTGCACTGATTACGCTCATTATTAGGCAGTATCATTATGTAGAATTTTTGGTGTTCCTAAAAGGGATTTCAGGAATGCCACACCAAAAAATGGATGGTTTGTTTACTTGATTAATGCCGTGATCTGTGATTACAAATCTGTCTACTGTTGCTTTCACAGGAAATTATTTCAAGAACTTCACTTCTGGGTGTTGCTTAACATCCAGCACTGACTCCACTATAAACTCATACACATGATTTATCTGGTGGCCAGCATGTGTGGGAGGAAAGATCTAGGAGTCTGACAAAACTCTTCACTCCCTCTAACTTTCAGGCCATCAGATGTAGAAATCTAGACCGTTACACTCCTAAGCCTGTTTGTAAATCCTCA
>VYZW01001252.1:6745-22796 GCA_013401315.1 Balaeniceps rex | reverse complement strand
GATACTAAAAAGTTTCCTCCTTCGCTAATAGCTAGAGAGACCTTAAGTATCATGCTCAAATTGCCCTAATCTCACTCTGCTCTCACCTTTTAAAATCACTGTTAGTGGTTGGCCCCTGGCAACACAACAGCATTTTAACTCAAACTTCCATGCAATAAATAGCTCAGATTTCCTTTAAAAGGAACACATACACACAACAGACGAGGGGTGTACAGAAGTTTTATGCATCTAGCAGTTTTTACATATTCCACTGTTATTCATTTAAGGCTGACCAAGTGGTCCTCAGGGGATGGCATGCACAAGCATAACATTATAAGTGTTAATAGGAAACGGATCTGAACAAAGAACCGCATTTCCCCATTATATTGTGTTTCTGCTTTAGTACATCATGTTAGTTTCCTTCACAGCTGGCTGGTTTGCCTGTTGTTTCACGGGGCAACTATCATTTGCTCATAACTTTCCTTTTTTACATGTATTTTATATGCACGTATAGGCATGTGGGATTCCTGTTTTGGTTTAATATAAATGGCTTATCTTACAATGTGCTTTGGAAAGCTCATAACATAAAATGGGTAGCAATTCAAAAATGACAACAGAAAAATATGACCTGTGCTGCCATGCTAGAGAAAAATAGAGGCCAGTCAGCATAAAATGTGATCAGAAATATAAATCAATTAGTTGGTTATTAATATAAACAAAATAACCAGAAAGGTGCAAGGCAAATTCTTGCCTTTTTTTTAAACTCAAACTCACTTTAGTAATATTCTGTTGTTTATAAGCCCTTGAACTAATTTCCTCCCTCTCAACATGTATGCAATTTGTCCTGCAGAATAGCTTTACCCTTCTAGTGGTGGTGGGAAAAATCCTCAAAAGAAGCAGAAAGAATACCAGAACATGTGCTTTGGGAACTGCCTCGTAGAAAGTCAGGCTAACTCTCCTGCGGACATCTTTTTAAAGACACCAAGGCAGCCAGGTAAGCATGCATGCCCCTGGTGCTCCTGTGGTTTTCTGGACAGTCACTTGTGCAGGCACTGATGGAGTCCATGCATGGGAACACCACTGCCTGCTCCTTCTGCAAAAGCAAACGGGGCAGCATGCCTAAATTGCTTGCATATGTATGAAATGGCTAACACAGATGTACAAGACCAACTATACACTGACAAATCAATGACTATGCTTCCACACTTCAGTATATGATGTCTCAGTTAAAACACGCAATTTTTTTTTCAACTCCAGTGTTCTTGTACTTGCTGGGTTTTCAAGAAATAGGTACCACCCTTTCCCATTGCACTCTGCAGTGAAGTTACACCCAGAGCATGACGTGACTGTAATTACTTTCTCCCAAACATACACCATGTCATTATGCAACTTGGAAAAGAGAAAGGTCTTCCTTATCCTCAAAGATTTGCTAACTAAATAACACCACATTTGTAGCACCACATTTTCACAGGAGAAATATTTATTTCAGCCTCCAGAAAAGTTCCACCGGTGACAAAAACTCCCAAGCTCTTCAAAGCAACATTCAGTCTCTCAGCTCTGTTTCAGCTTCTTTAATACTCCGTAAAGTCCAAGGTGTATACTTCCCCCCATGTTCCTTGCTTTTAAAGATCTGTTTCCTAAATGAGGCATGACTCCTTTCAGGATGACAGCTTGTAAAAATCACTTTAGGATACATTTTCCCTTTTAAGGAAGCAGCTTAGCCACTCCTTTATCCCCAGAATATGTACATCCCATCCCTGCGGGCAACAGTTCTCATCAGCAGTGTTTCCCATTCCTCACATCTGCTTCTGAGAGAAATCCCAGCCACATCAATCAGCCTCATACATGCATAGACTAGGCAAAAACATTTCTTGTGCTTTCAGAGCACAGTATCAGGAAAGATACTAAGTTATCAGAAAAGATATTAAGCTAGAAAAAAAGTATTTCATCCACATTGTCCACTAGACACCACGAAGTCTATCTCTGATCTCTAAAGAACCCACGCCAATATTAATAACAGTGTGGGTAAGGTATGGTTAAAACCATATTACTAAATTTGGGGAAAAGGAGGAACCTTTGAAAAACTAGAACTTTCGTAGTTTCTCATTTTCACAGAAGTTTGCTTTCCACAAGAACATCCTGATTTATTTCCCCAGTCCAGCAGAAAATTGGCACTGCAATACAGTTGGGTGTTGAATGAGAAGTCGGATATTCCCCAGTGAAATTTTTGGCTTTATTTTATTCCTGAGAAATATAAATTTTTCATAGAAATAGACCCCATGGTTACGCCACTCTGCTGAGACAGCCTGGTTGATACTACAGCTCAGATCCAGCTCAGGAAACTACACTCTCTGGCATAAGTTCTCCTAAAATTTCTAATAGTCATTACTTGAGTACCTATTACCTGTCATGTATGCTACTTTGGAGCATTAGTGATGCTAACAGTGATCCTATTACAGGGTTTGCAGAACCAAATTGCTCATATTTCAATGTCAAAGGGGTCTTAAATTAAGCGTGCAAAGCTCAGCTGCAGTTTGAAAAGTGTTTTGGAACCTGAAGTATGTAATAGAAGTGCATGGAAAGTACAGTAGAAATTTGCACTCAAATCAGCCACAATAATTTTCTTTTTCTTTTAATATCACCAACCCATTACACCAGCAACTACTCTTTAGATCCAATGGTTTGATTATGGATTTTTTTAAAATACATTTATTTTTAAAAGAGCTGACATGAAGCTTGCTTAATTACCGTGGAATGATTCCAGAGTTCACTATGATTTTAGTGAACTATAGAATGGAGAAAGAAGTGTTTTATGGACCTTTCTACAGTCCCTCTAACCTGACAGAGCAACTACTGATCTGCCTGTTATGAAAGACATTCAAGCTGTTGTGTTCATTTTCAGCAGCTCAAGGCACTTCATTTTATAAAGAATAAGTAGCTAAGGAGCAAGAGGTTAGTGGAAGGAGGTGGCAGTCAGTACTCTTCCTCTTTTCCATTATGTAGTCAGCCAAAGCACCAGGTAAGACAATTAAGGAGATGATACGGTATGCAATGCATTGCTTAATTTTCTGGCAGCTAAACCTGGACTATATGGGCGATGAGTTAAGCCCAGGACTACAGCCCGAGTGACTTCAGCCCATCCTCAACTGCAAACTGTACAATAATCTCACTGAAGCCACACAATCTTGAATTTACCTATAAAAACAATCTTCAAAGCAGAAAATTTAAAGGACACTGGCAAATCAGTTAGGAAAGAATACTTTCAGAAAATGAATAAGTCTTTGGCAAGCTGTCTATTTATCACTACAGTTAATTTATTATACTTTTTGGAGGAGCTATAGCATATGGTCCATCATAAGAAAGTAAGTCAGGCACCAGCTTTTTAAGAAACAAAAAAACAAGGGATCAGATTCAGAGACGATTAACTTTCTGTGTAAGTCCTATTGACTAAAGTCACTGATGAGACTTTTAGAAAGTACATAATTGCAAAGTCTGACAAATAGGATTCGGTAGCTTCACATCCTAGACATTATAGAATCAAAACCCTTTCTGAAAAGTCCTCTGAACTTCATGCATTCCTCAGATTCAGCATTACAAATTCTCAAAAAAATTTTCACCCTACAGGACTTAACATGAGCTAAACTGAGCATAAAATCTCACTCATACATTTTCAACAGGCCTCAGTACCTGCTTTAAAATTCTGCCCAGGGCCCTGGTAACTGCTATCAGGCACTTTGCAATGTAACAACAACATTTTAGGAGAAGAGCTGTAGGGAAGAAATGCGATTACAAAAACCCCATGTCATAGTAAATGTTCAAATCTGAGTTTTCTGTGACTTCTATGTTTTTAAGGCAAAAAGACCTCAACAAATCTCAAATATGAATTTTGCAAACTTAAGAGATGAGGTCTAGACTTTATTGTGATGATGTGCCTGTGTTTCTACAGTGACAGTTATCTCTATTTTCATGATATGCCAAAAGCACCAATATTCAAGCCTACTTTCCCTACGAGCATGTCTGTAGTTCCCCAAACCAGTACCTGCTTTCCACTCCCTGACAAATTCCCTCTTTTTACCCATACCCCTCAGAAAGAAGCTGTCCTGGCTTCAACTGGGATAGAGTTAATTTTCTTCACAGTAGCTGGCGTAGTGCTGTGTTTTGGATTTAGTTTGAGAATAATGTTGATTACACACTGATGTTTTAGTTGTTTCTAAGTAGTGCTGACACTAAGTCAAGGACTTTTTCAGCTTCCCATGCTCTGCCAGGTGCACAAGAAGCTGGGAGGGGACACAGCCAGGACAGCTGATCCAAACTGACCAAAGGGCTATTCCATACCATATGACGTCATGCTCAGTATATAAACTGGGGGAAGTTGGCCGGGGGGCAGCGATTGCTGCTTGGGAACTGGCTGGGTGTCGGTCAGCGGGTGGTGAGCAATTGCATTGTGCATCACTTGTTTTGTATATTATTTCCCGCCCGCCCCTTCCCTTTCTGTCCTATTAAACTGTCTTTATCTCAACCCATGAATTTTACTTTTTTTTTTTCCAATTCTCTCCCCCATCCCACTGGGGAGCAGGGGGAGTGAGCGAATGGCTGTGCAGTGTTTTAAGCCTGCCGGGTTAAACCACAACAGAAGTGATACCTTTACATGATGCCCAGCGACAAACCATGCAAATCACTTTTTTCCAAAAGGATCTCCTGTGACAATCCTAATCACAACTATAAAGTACATAAACACCGCCACATGTAAATATGTATCCTAGTTATTCCCAATGAGTTCTGTCGCTTTGTGTCAGATGCTGCTGATGTTACAGGGTCTTAAGGACAGGAGCTATCTATATCATGTGTCTTCTGCAACACTAAGCGCTCATGGTGTTCAGTAATTAGTATTATTTATAGTTAAAATTTGCTTACTGCAACTGCCCTGTTTTAAGAGACAGTAAGCACAGCACTCTGGTGCCTAATTTTGACCTTCTAAGTCTACTCAAAAATTTTTTTACTATTTTGTGAATATATGCATACCCTGAAGAAAAACACAGGCATACCAGAATTTAATTTGGTCTTTACTATCTCTCCCTAAAGTTGATTTTCCCATACTTGTGGCTGCTATCTATGCCCCTTTTACCTCCAGTTGCAAGACAGCTGTCAGCTTCTTCCCCTAACCCCAGAATCGAGACTTGATATGGCCTTAACATTACCTCTTGTTTTAATCAGCTTGGAGCCTGAGAAACCCAGCCTAAGTCCTCCTGGGAGCACTATGAGCTGCTTGTGGGCCACTGGGCTAGACCTCATCTAGCTGTCTATCTGATACGGTCTTCTACATTTCTGTGTGAATCAGTGCAGACGTGCTCTTTTTGGTGCATGCCAGAGTCCTCCAGCACAGCTGTGAGATCTGAACAATCTTTTATAAAGAAGATATAGAGTGGGTAAAAAAGAAAAGGTACAAGAAAAGATGCACACGCATGCACACACACTAGGTGCAGAGCAAAAAGCAATCAGGGGCCAGGCATGACAAGGGGGCACATTTGAGAAGTATTTCCAAAAGCGTTATGTTTAGAAATTGGCAGCCACTGTTATCCATGGCTGCAGAATGTTCTGATGCAGTCTTTGAAATTGGGCTTACTTTTGGACTCCTAGTACATGAGATCATCAATATATCTCAGTACAGGGAAGCATGCAGTTGGACAACTGCCTACAGAGATGGTGGCGAGCCAGACAATTGGCATCATGTTGTATTATTTCATTAGCAGTAACTACTGGCAGTGCTCAAGCTGCACATGACATAGTCCTGTCCATGTACCTTATTTCGTGCCTGCTCATTAAAGAAGTGATAGGTGCAGAGTGAACAATGTCAGGAGTAGCTAATTTAAAAGCATGAGAGAGTCATAAGCCAGGCTATTATACCTGCTCAGTAAATGGCCCGGGAATTATAACTAGCAGTTGATCATTCTGCTCAATCAGTGTTCAGTGTGTGCAAACAAAGAGATTTACAAACATAATAAAGCAATAAAAACATCTCCCAGAATATTTCAGTGAATGAGCGTGTGACTGCGCTAACAGCTATGCCAGCATGTATCCAAGCAGCCGGTTTAAGATGGCTGATTGGTTCCACTATATTACACAGGAGACTGGCCAGCTAGAATTTTGCAAAATGAATTATTCAAGCAAAAACTCAGAGCCTCAAATGACAATGAACTATCCTACCATCGCCATAACATGAGACAGACGCACAGTCTGAACCAGACCTCCGGATGCTAAGGGTAGAATAGTAGGAGGTATGAATTGAGGCTCTATTTTAGATCATTTACGTATTAATCTGGCAAGCTGTATTTGAAGATCAGTGTTCCGCTGATCCTTCATACTAGTCATTTATTCTGCAGGGTATGGAAAAAAGCCTAGGCTGCCAAACAGGTTGCACTGCAATGATGGGAAATCATTCCTTATAAAGACAGAGATATTGAATATATGTCAGTACACAAAACACAAACATGAGCTTCACGTGCATTGATAGCTGAAGCGCCATGTCACAAAATGACAGTAAAGAAATAGCTTAGACATGGCAAAGAACTTGGTTTTCAAAGTAAATATTTCAAGGTAAAAAGCTACACTGATGCCAGACTTGGATTCTTTTGGGACTGGGATTGATCCAAGTAGTTCTCACCATAGTCTTGGATTAAGTCTCTACTGCACTGACCATAGCTCACAGAGTATGCCGAGTCGGTTTGATGCTATGTAGGTCAGGCTCTGTAAGCAACACAGTCATGACAGTAAAGAGGTTAGTATGGACTATTCGCTTGACCTCCATGTGGCACAGCCTCCAGAGATGACAGGAGCTCAGCCAGCCTGTTGAAAGTAACATGAACTACAGAATGGGTGTTCCCAGCCTGCAGATAACAGTCATAGTTGGACAACAGCTGCAAATAGTGGAAAAGCAAATCTTGCAGTCATCACAATTCATAGCCTAGAAAGTCTAGTTAATTAGCCCACATCTGATGGCCAACTAAGTCTTAACAGTTATCAGCCTCAAGGAAATCACAGCATATGAAATTATGATTTCATCATGTTTCATTGCTGTGCAAGATCCCATTTTTGGCTTAGTGGCCTCCTAGGAAAACCCAACTGCTCAGTGTTAACAATTCAGTCAGTAGCACTCTACCCTCTGAGTCAAAACTGGCTGAATGTCAATTGACTACAAGTCAAATCCTTGTATTGGTATTAGGAGCTCTTTGGCAGGCCTCTGCAAGATTACATTTGAAGTCCACACCACTTAGAGTGGCAATTATGCTATTCCACCATCATTTTTCATAAGACTAACGATTAGCACTTTATTCTCAATGTTAAGTACCAGTTCAGACAACTTTTTCTCTTCACAGAATCCTTCTGTAGATAAATTAGGTACAATATTCCCCTTAATCCCAGGTTTTAAACTATTGATGTTGACTGGCCTACCATCTGCTGTACCACAGAGTAGTCACACAGCTTACTCTATAGAATACTAAATAACTGAAAGGACTGAAGGTGAGGGGTGGGGAACAAAATAAGTTCTGCACATCAGATGGAGTGGACAGCCAAAACTTACACATGAAACCACCCGCTGCTCTCTGGTGTTTGAATACCAGAGTGGCAGACTGCTTTTCTGCAAGGCTCCTTTGCTATTAAGCTAAGCTTACCTTGACCCAAACCCAGGGCAGAGTGCTGGGAAAAAAGAGAAATACCATTCCTTTCAGCCTCATGCCCCAGGCCAGATGCTCAACCATCAACAAAACATCAACTTTTACCTATGTGGTTGAAAAAAGGAATAGGCAAAGTAGCAGGGCCAGCTACATGGCTGTCCTGGAGTGCAAAAGGAAGAAGTCTGACACACAATAAAAGCAGAGGGTAAAACCTGGGCAGGAACCATGCCATAATTCACCATAAAATACATCTTTGTCAGAAGTATAAATCTCCTACTCCTGTAAGGAGTTCAATGCACAGCCCAACTTGTATTAATATCACATGTGTAATTGATTGGGTCAAACCTCCACCTGTTGCACATGCACTAATACATACAGGCTCGCTAATTCCCCATTTCAATGCAAGCACAGATGGAGCCCAGGAGGCAGGGTTGAGGTAACTGCATATGTAAATTACTTGTGCATTTTCACATACATTTCTTCTGTATGCAGTTGCAAACTTTTTTACTTTTAACTCAACCCAACAATGAGAATTTTTCAGGAATTCAGTAAAATACCCCGTAAAATATGTTTTTTCTTAAATAAAAATGCTTTTGTCTCCACAGCTTAGTTTTTGGATACTGAACAGCGTTTGCTGTCTAAGTCAGATAACTTTCTAAATAAGCATGTTTTCTTCAGGTCATAAATAATGTGAAGGGACATGGTGGCTCAAAGCCTTATAAATGCATGCGTCTGAAAGAGGAGCGGAACAAGCAAGGAAGTATTTTTTTTCTTATGATAAATTAAATGCATTAGAATCACGGACTAAAACACAGTAACAGAAAAGGGATGTGTAAAGATGTCAACTAAATGCAAAACTCAAATCCTTATTCTCTTCTGGATTCAAATAAAATATCCCTTCACTCTGTAACTCCATAGCTGTGATTATCTGATTAGCATAATGAAGAATGAAGAAAACAGCTACAAGAAAACTCTGCTCTTAAAGAAGTAACCCAAACATTTGATTAAAATCATTGTGAAGTAAAATAAAAGATTGCAGTCACCTTCCAGTTAGACTTTCTAAATGAGAAGAAGAAATACTTTCAGATAAGCATCAAACAGGATTATAACAGAAGATCAAAAATAATGTCACATGGGAGTTTAAAAGACAACTGGTAAAAGGGCAATTAAGCCATATAAAGATGTCTTACCTAGATAAGGAGGCATGTCAATAAAGGCTGACTATATAAACATCAAGTCCAACCACACAAAAATAGGGCTAAACGATTGCATGCCTTTATTTTAGAATGCTTTGGTTTATAGAATCCCACCCTCAGTCTGGTTTTGTCTTATTTCATTTGACCAGTGAAAAAGCTGGCCTTTTTCCTTACTTTTTTTTACAGATGCCACATCTGTAGGTATAGCTCATCTTTTTTGAAAAATTGTTGATTGATTTTCTAAGCACATAAATAATTTTGCTCTTTTTTCCTGGTTTAGAGTAGTAGCAGAAATACATTACAAAAGTAATGGAGAAAAAAAAAACCCAAAACAAAATCAAAGTTCAACAGGATATGAATGAATAATCTTGGAAACAGAAACGAGATATATAAAATAGTCAGCTGACTACTTCTTTTTTTTTCACTTGCAGAAAGACAATTTTTACAGGTTAAATTAGCCGGTGGGTGGGTTTCCTACTGTTCCCTGAATTCAGTAGAAGTACTCTCAGAAGTGAAATAAAAAAAATCATAAAATGAAATAGAAGTTCTGTGGAATTAGTGCAAAATGTGTTTCTTCGTTCACAAACTTTTACTGCCTATATAATTTCATGCAAAACAAAATGTATCATGTATTTTGTTTCTCTAATAATAAAGTAAAATAATAAACAACAAAAATTGTTAATAGCTTCTTCATACACAGAGTGCCAATTATTTCCTTTTCTCATTTCTACTGTTAAAAATGAAAAAATAACGTTTCAATAGTTGGTGCTTTCAGAACACTGTGTGCTACTTACCACTGAATGTGATCCGATGCAGATACTAATGAGCGTGTTTCATTCAGTTCTAAACTTGGACAATTTCATACAAGCTTAACCTTACTCAAGGAAATATCATAACTGATGTTAGTGAATAAAGCAAAACAATATCAATACAAGTGCACAACAAGTACCACAACTTTTACCATCCCACTAAGTATCAGTGCAAGTGAGTAATGGAAAAATTGGAGTCTCTCAAGATATTTGCTTGGCACATGTGGAAAGATATTTATTGGAAAATAAACTTATTTAACTTGCACAGGACGTACTGCCCCTCTTTCTTGGGCTTTGCGTATAACGCATGGCAGATGAGTTTGCATTGTGGCAGACTTCCCCAGCTGGCCTTAAAAGATATTGGGGATCCAGGCACAAGATGGAAAGTGAGCCCTAACATATACAAATAGAAAGAGATGAAAAAACTTTTAATTGCAAATCCTAACTTGAAAGAAAAAGTTAATTGAATGTGTTTTGCTTTGGCGCAAAAGGATAATGTTAATAGACGCTTTTAAACCTAGAGGCATGGCAACTGTCTGGGCCTCTTCAGCACAGTAAGCGTGATGGCTTGTAGCCACTATACCTCCTACAAGACCGGCTTGGCTGACATCCTTTTATATCACTACTGATTAGATCTTCTTTATTCATGTCCTCCAAACCACCATCCTTCTTCCAACTGCTATTAGCCAAAGGCCTTGCCCTGTTAAAATAACAATGCTCTGGACCTACATGGACTGCTTAAGACATAACAGGAGACAGATTTCAACACTTGAATAAAGGATATCATGTAAATGGAAGGTGAATAAAAACTCCTAAAGACCACATCATTCTCAGTTACTTTGACTGTAAAAGCACTGAAACCATCTTCTTCAAGCTTTAGCAGTTAGATTTCTGGTGGCTACTTAACAAACACGAGCCTTCACCAGGAAGCGATAGCTCGTACTAACCCTCTTTTCTTTGGAAAGTGTAACATAATTCCCTATCCGTAGGGTCTTCAACGTTCCCAGGAGCAACAAGAGAGCAGGCTTGATCCTGCCTTCCTTCGATAAGGCAGTTATTTCAAAAGACTATAAAACCAGCCCTCCAGTCTCCACAGTTTATTTGGATGCAACAGCAGCTGGACAGCCAGAGGAGTCTGTGGAAGGAAAGTCTCCTTCCACGTCCTCGCTGAGCCAGTGGAGGAGATGGATTGCAAAACCACACAAAAGAGAAACAAGAGTAGGGTCCTCTCAAGCAAACAATTCTTTATTTGTTTAAGTGCCCCCATCTTGGTGCCCTGACTCCTTCCTGACAGAGTTTTCCATCAGAAACAATATCCCTCCGACAGGCAGAGACTGTTTCCTTACCCATTTCAGCAGCAGGCAGGCTGACTGCTCAGCTTGCGCCATGAGTTCCACTCTATTATCTCTACTTTCCTGTTGTTTAGGGAAACATGCAACAAATGCAAGGCTAGGTCTGCACGGACTACAGCCCTAATTTCCTTGAGTGAACTGGCAACTGCTAACCTGAGGGAAAGCACACCAAGTGAGGGCCTTTACAGTTTTGAAAAAAAACATATCTGACCACCTCAAAGTCCAGCTGCACGCTTCAGACAATGCTTGTGGTACAAGAGACGGCTAGATTCACATTGTCATTTGAGGAGTGTCCTTCAGAGAGGGAACATTCTCCCTCTGTCGCACATGGGATGTGGTGGGGCACAGCTCCTCCAGCTGCTGCCATCTCTGCGTTCAAGGGGGAGATGAGGCAAGAGCATCTTGCCTGTCCCCACTTTTAAGGTAGAAATTGCACCTGGCTCTCAGGAGGACTGCACAAGGTCTGGGAAGGCTCCTTACATCTCCCTCACCACCACGCACCCTTGTAAGGCTGGATGGAGGCCGGCCCTTAGCTGAGGATTAGCGGTGCTTAAAAATAGAAGCTGAGACATGTAAACAGAGTGAGTTATAACTACTAAATTCCAGTGTGAAAAGAAAGTGTCAGCTGGCAATGCTGGAGCTTCGCTGTAAGGGCAAGAAAGGTGTTGGAATGTCAATCCAAGCACCATCTCCCATCATGGCATGTAGACGAACAGTCCTGGGAGCTTGGGATGTACTACTGTAAATGGCACTAGAGACTGCCATGTATAACGCTGCTGCATGACAGAATAGAAAGGTGCTCAGCAATATTAGGGATGCACTAGTAATCCTCTATGATGGCATACATTTAAATATCATTTTGACATGGACAAAGATGAAAACCATCAGAAAAACCTCATGCAGCTGCACATGGGACCATAGCTGCACCACAGCTTTGAATACTACCCAGATATTAATTGTTAGTAATATTTACAGGTATATAAAAGCGTAGGATGCCTCTAAGGCAATAATCAGGCTAATTTTTACCTTATACTGATATAACCCCATTGGCTTCAGAGGAGTTCCACCAGGCACACATCAGTGTGTTTATTACTTATGTTATGGTGGTGTCTACAGGTCACAAACCATGAAGACATGAAAGAAGTATTCCCAGCTCCTGGCCTAAAGCAAGAGGGAGAACATCTGGCTCTCTGACCCTACCCTCAGGATTCAATAATCAAGAAGCCAGAGATCAAACTGGGAGCAGTACCAGAAGCTAAAAATACTTAAAAAGTAAATAATCTCTTTACTCAGTATGGGTACTTATTTGGCTGCTTCTGAGGTTTTAGAAACAAGTGCACTGTGTCAATACACCATTTGAGATTTTTTGTTTGAATTTAAAATATTCTGTGATAGTAAAGTTCACTTTGTTTCAAAATGAAAATAAACATTCCCCAGGATAGCAAAAATGCATCAGGAAGTTGGTATCCTGGTTTGAGTTTTGCTCTTATTAAAAATAGATGAATGGATATTTGCACATTTGCACATGAAAAAATAGTATTCCAACAAACAACAGCACAGGTAAATTTCTCAAGTAATTCTATTCTCTTTTCCAATCTTAGTGGGTAAGCTAATAAAAAGCACTTATATTTAGGCTTCTATCTTATAATTGAATGCAAAATTTCAGTTCTACCTTATTAAATAGGGCAACAGATACTCTTTGGTATGTAATCTAGACAACTAGAGGGGAAGTACTCTCCGATTTGACAAATGCTACATCTTGTTCTCCACAAGCAGCTTGATCTAATAGTCTTTGGTTACTTGCAATTTATGGAGAAGACTTAGCCCTTATGTGCTATCCTTTGAATGCAAACAAGGCATGCTTTCTCCACAATTTACATTTCTGGTGCCATCCTGGAGAGAGAGCAACATCAGGAAATACTGTGAGGATGGCAGCTGATGAAGTACTGTCCAAGGATTATAGCTGCATTTCAAGAGATGCTGGTTTTTTCATCTACATGTCTAGGTTCTTGCACAGGTCTTGAGGGGTCTTATAGTAAGTCCAAGAAAACTCTTGCCTCGCAGTAAGCCATGTCCTACACAGCAACACCAAACCAGGAAACAGGGAATGGCTGATCTAAACTTTGTGATCTCAGTATGCAAGAAAAAATGAGATCCATTGTGAACAGTATACCCTCAGGTGAACTGAGGTCTAAGGCTCTCTGAGACTGAATGCAGCTTACCCCATAGACAAGAAAGGAAAAAAAAAAACAGCATGAATGGCTATTAAGCACTGAAACATATCTGTAGCAGGAGGGAGACTTTTTTTTTAATCTACCAGTTCATATTACCTTGGGCTGAAATCACACCAGACTGCAAGGTCAGGGGTGGCCAGTAGTTTAACAGATGACCTTAAAAGGGGCTATGTATTTTAAGAAATGGCAATGACGATCCAACAGGTGCCAATAATTCTTTCTCCTTCACTGAGAGATTTTCCAAGGATCTCACTGACCAGTTTAAACTGCCTCGCTGGTATTTGCACACGGGAAGTATAAGCTCACACACTAGAGTCTCAGGGCTGAGCAACACCCTTCCACCTCAACTTGTCCTAAAAAATAATCACCTTCTGATGAAGAATGGCTTTCTAAGACCTGCGAGTAGCTACTTAAGACATGACTGGATATAAAGACTTGTAAATAAGCCTCCCCAACAGGTAATCAAAGGAGCCCTGTGTTGACAGAGGGTCCTTCTTACAAATGAGTCGCAAAACATTTTTGAGCATTAAGGACACAATTGATGGCAGTATTACAAAAATCCTGAACTCCTTCTCAATCTTTACCCACCAAATTCACTAAGTCTTGTCTAGGTAGGGGTCTTCTAAGTAACCCTGTATAGCGTTTCAGTCCTGAGAAAGATGGTGTATAAATATCTTTACTATGTAACTGCTCCTTCAAATCTGGACAGCTCTCAAAAAGATATGAAGGGTAATTAGCTCATCTCTGTGTCCAGCTAATCTCTTGGGAGAAATCCTAAGCGGTACAAAGCACAAGAGACCATCTTCAGCATTTTCAACCTGAGAGCACTAAATTCACATCTGATTAAAGTGCCTGATTGTTCCATTAGGAGATAATTATTGTCAGGCTGCTGAACAAGGTGTTTGGTTCCATTATTGTTATACCTGGGAAACTCTTGAATCGAATTTAAAAGTTTCAGATTCAGAAAAGCCCTTTGTAAACTAAATAGTAAAGTAGAATTTCAGCTTGACCTATAAAAAATGAAATTAAATAAAAAACACAAGTCAGTAAATGCATGATTCTGTTGTGCCAAACTGTATGCTAGCATTAGTAACAGCTTCTCACTTTCTGGAGTTTTAATTATGACTCAAGGGACTGGGAAAAAGAGCAGGCGGGAGAGAAAGTAACCTTTAACGGCCTCACTGGTTGCTGTCCCTACCTTTACTGCTGTTGAACTAAAAATCTCCACAGGCTAAAATTCCTTACATTGCAAATAAAATAGTTTTTCCCTGGTTTTTATCAGCCTGGGTCCCACAAGGAACTGACAGACGGTTTATGTCAATGAACAAGAGTTATTGTTTTCAGATATTCCGTGTTCCCCCCCGCAAAAATTGGTAAGGAACTGAAAGCAAATGTTACTAATAACAAACAGAAGGCCCCAAGGTTGGGGGTTCTACTAAAACAGCATTTTGGGGCATAACATATGGTACAAATAGGTTTGTGGAAGATGCTATTCCACTGTACTTCTTTATTGAAGTCATTGATCCGTGTCACTGATGCTAGACCTACCACCGTGAATCTGAAGTAATGTGACCAGACTGTCTAAACCTCCAATCTTTCTTGGAGTCAACCATCTAGGAAGGGAAGGAGCTGTGGATTTGGAAGCTGAATCTCAAGGAGAAGATAATACCACGCTTTCTCTCTGCCATGATACAGTAATTCACAAAAGGTCTTCAAGAAGATGGGGAAATTCACTTGGGCCTCATCCTGTCTTCCACTAAGGTGCTTGGTGCTTTCAAAACACAACTTCAGACTCTTTCCCAAGAGATGGAAAGCAAATGTAAATAGCCTAAAATATTAGAAACTCTTATACCAGGTTCTCACATCTGGGAGCAACCTCCCCTGCCTGGCTCACTGATTTGGCACTACTGATCTTTGAGATACCACTGTGCCAATCTCTTTAGTTTGTGGATGAACAAAGTAAGAGTGTTCACTGGATTTCCTGTGTCACTTGGTGTCCATCATAGTGAGACCAAGTGATGATCTTCAAGTAGATACTCAGTCAATCACTGTTACGTGATGCATGCAATATAGTACATAAGCAACTGGGAAGCCTTGAGGATGTGTTCAAACCTTTTGGGAGACAATTTAAAAGAGATGTTTCAAATAGAAGCAGTTCAAATACTGAGTCTGGAAAAGTATTGTGACTTTTACAGGCATGGCAGGGTTGCTAAGTTTACTGAAAACCCCAAATTATATCCCAGGGAGATATTTCAAGTTCAGAAACGAAGGAAAAATCTCTGGTCATTTCATTTTAAAAAATGCATTTTAAAAAGATAAGACGTTTGAGCTGGTTATGACATTTAATTGAGTCTCCCAAAAGCTTGTTCTTGGACTCTGACAAAACAACACTCTTGCTCTTCCCTTCACCCAATTACTTTTCCTTGTCCTACGGAGTGTGCCATCTTATCTCAAGCATTACAAGCCAAGTCTGAATGGGAGCCGTATTCTCAGTATAGATATAGAATCACTGAAATCTTATCAAAATTATTACTTGGTCAACACTACTACTTTGAAAGATGACCCGATTTATTCCCAAATTCCTATCTCAGAGGACTAGAGATTCAACAGCTTATGAAACCTTGAGGAGCACGAACAGAATGAGAGATGACATGATCACTGGGCAGGGAGAAGTCTAGGGGTAAAATTCCTATTGATTTTCAAAGTATATTAGCTTTTATGTACCTTCAGTACCTTTACTTAAAATGCCCAGAATAAATTAAGGTTTTCACCATTTTTCTATGGCATTCAGTCTATAGATTAAAATAA
>VYZW01001251.1:84220-112110 GCA_013401315.1 Balaeniceps rex | reverse complement strand
CTCCTTGGCTCCCTATGCTGCTGGCTGCAAGCCACAGTTTTCTAGACTTAATCCACAGCTAGATGCCTCATTTCCTCTGTTGCTAAACATAGAAACCATCCACAGTTCTTCAAGTGATGATAATAGGAATTTCAAGTGCTCTGTCTTTTCATAAGAGAAAACTACCTGCCTCAGATCCATGTGCTCCTATGTTCCAAAACCATTTGGGATTCTAGCCTTGGGAGAAATTTACTTTTTACGTGCCTGAGCTTCAGCCTAAGTCAAATCAGTAGCACAAATAATCTGCAGGCTGCAGGAGGTATATGAAGAAAAGCTGAGTTTCCTGTGAACCACATAAGAAATATCAGGAGCTAGCAACAGTAGCATACTAAAGCAAAGTTATTCTTTATTCTTTGGACCAAAACCATTTGTCTTAGCAGACTGTAGACTACCTGCTGTAAATGCTGTTAAGAGGTGAGAATGTTGTAACACTTGTTGTGTTTGTTTTTTCTCTTTTCCTCTAACCTACACCTCAAGTATAAAATTGACCTTCCCCTCTATTCACAGGTAGGCTCTTTCCAAGAGGATCTGAACTATCATAATATTCCCTGAAAAGCTATTAGCTACTAAACTCTATTAAGAGCTTCAGGCTAAGCCCATAAAAGAATGGAAAAGATACCTCCTTGCTCCATGGAGCTGGGTCCTTAAGACCTTATATAGGAGTAGTGTGGGATGATTACAGTTTTAGTGTATGAGGTGGTATTTAGCCAAAATGACCTTTTTGAGTCATTTCTATGAATGACTGTCTCCAGCAGTGCCTTTCTGGGAAATTCTTTTCCCAGTGGGGATATGCTCATCAACAGACTGATCTGTTACAGATGAACAAGCACTCAGTCAAACAGCTTGACTTGAACTATGAATTCTAATTGGAAAGTTACCAATAAAAAGAATGGAGAAAAAAGTTCTTCTCTTGATTTTAGCCTAACTGATGCTTTTCTGTAAATTGCACTAAATGAGGAACTGATAACAAGATTCTGCAGCCTTAGTGAAATTACAATGAGTGATCTATACATGTGTCTCCAAACAGAGCAGCCAAGGTCTACTCTGAGGCAGAGTGAGAATGTGACTTGGCATATTTTCAGACCACAAGTTTATTTTTATGAAATGGTTAGCATGGGTCAGCAGCATGCGTGCAGACTATAATAACAACAGAAATAATAGGAAAAGTTGCTTCTATTTTGAAGGAGAACTTCTGCATAAATATGTCCTTATTTCCAGTATTGTTTCTGGCATGATAATCTTTGTATGCAGTACGGACAGATGCATGTTGCTCTTCAGCTCAACAGAACTTTTCCATTTTAATAACTTCCCATAAGCCATTATATAGGCAGAGGCATTATTTCTGTAATGGATTTGTAGCTTCAACAGCATAAAAGAAAAGACAAGCTTTAGTGAAAAGAGATGAGAGAAAGAATCCAGCATTTAATGTACTGGCTAGAGTAGCTTTGTTGTCTTGACTGTGAGATGCAACCAGGAGTGTTGATGCAAGTGGGCTTGAGAGCGAAATCTTCCATGCTCAGCAGCTCTTAGACAGTAGCCTTAGGCCACCTGCTGCAGACAACCTCGGAATGGAATTCAAGAGATGTAGAGGTGTTGGATTTTTTTCTAAAGGTCAGTGACTTCTCCCTCCAAAATTTATTACTGGATTTACAGTTACTGTAAAATCGCTATGAGGTCTGCATTTGCAAAGGATCCAGTCTTACCTATTTGGAATCCAATAACGATTTATTAGTAGTTTTATGAAATAAATGTTTTACAGAAAAAGCAAAAAACTCAATGAATTTCCATAATACTGGCCATGTCAAATGTAATCCGTGTGAACAGAGTCCATTCTGTCATATTAAGGGTTCTCAGTCACTGGGCAGGATAGAGTTCTTGTGTGAGTAAGACGAAATGAACTGTGATATGCCCTTATAAATACATGGCTCCAGGATGCTATTGGTGATTTTTTTAAAAAATGCAAACATGTGTTTGCTGGCAGACACATTGTGACAGATGCCTGCTTTAACCTTTGGACTTCAGACACATGCAATCCTCTGTACCTACATTTATCATTCTTTTTAAGTAGCCCTCTGTGCTGCCAGAATTGTAAGAGTATTAAGCCTTACTAATGTTTAGTTCAGCAATTAGTTTGCTGAATTGTCCTCATTTCTAGAAAAATTGAACCAGATCGTAGGAGCAGAAATGATACCAGTAACAAAAAACATCCCTGTTTTGCAGCAAGATCTAGGAACAAAATTCCCTGGCTGAAGCTTTGTTTATAGTGCTGCTTTTAATTTTGATCCCTGAGAATGCTGAAGCCTGCAAATGAAAAGCAAGAGGGACTGAGTCCTGTGTAGGGAGCTGCCAGCATTAATATACACATACAAGCTGGGAGCTGGGGGTGTCCAGTTCTCCTGGCAGATTGTTGGCTTGGGAGGAAACAGTGGAGTTGGAATAGTCACAGTGCATATGCATGCTACATTTAAACACTCCACAACAATATGGCCCTTGTTTATTGTTGTAGTTATAATGGCTTTCCATTTAGATGGGCCTATATAAAATTTATACCCACTTAATATCTTTTTTACTATGCAGTTAATCACAAGGAAGAATAAAAAGGGAGAGAGCCTGAAGGCCTCTGTTTCAGTTGCTTAATAGAGTGCTTGTAGTGGGGGAGCAAGAGAGAGTTTGCTAATAATTTATTTTATTAAGATGGCTTATATTTGAGGATTTCTGATGGTGAGGATTTCTGAAGAACAGGACTCTTCATGAATGAATTTCATTGACAAGGAAATATAGCTCATCTCAAATGTTATGTGAGGGACTTTGCTTCCTTGGAAAGTGGTCATCCTGCTCATCTAGGTTATCAAAGGGGACCAGCGTTTTCTTCTCTCTGTGGTCTGCTCCTGCTCTTTGACACCAGTTTCGTACCCTGGATAATGTTTTTGATTTTTCATATATTGTTCCTTCATTTGTTGCCACCTACCTCAAGTCAACTTTAACTGTCCATAACATAAATTGAAAACAGTTAATGTTTGTAGCACAGCCCATTATTGTCCTAGAGACTCACCATCTTGAGTCCTCACTCACTCAACGTTCTTCAAGCAGACATGAAAAGCAAGGTCTCCAATCCATTTCTTCCCCTGGCTCATAAGTTAAGAGTGTAACTCACCAAAACGTCCTTTCTCCTGAGGTATATTTCTGCTTTTCACTGTTTCCATGGTGTGGGGAATTGCTGTGTTGACTGTTGGGCATTGTTCCCTTTAGGACATGAATGGTACATGATTATGTATGGGCCATTTGTGAAGAAATATCATTGCTTTTCTCAGAGGCATCATTTAGCAGGGAGCCGAATTAAGGGCGCTGATCCCAGTATAATATTGTGTCTGGACTGTCTAGCTGAGTGGTTCCTGAGCTGTGGTCCACAGATGCTACACCAAGTCCTCAAATTCAGATCACTTTCATTGCATTACTGCACTAACATTTTAGTAACAAGAATTTGTGGTAGTCTGGAAGACATGCCGAAGATTGTCTTTTAAGTAAACTAAAATTATGAGACCATAACATTTGCCTTTGTCTGCTTCACTCCAGCAAGCCAATGCTAAGATTAAAAGGCAGGAGGAATTATTTTGACCTCCTCTTGGCTCTAGAAGGAATTGAAGAAAACCATATTGATGGGGAACTTCAAACACCATGCAAATAAGCTCCAAGAATGAGAAAGCATCAGCTTGACTTTTTTGGGTAGCGAGAAATAAGTCATGACTGAGGTTTTACACTTACATCTGTGATAAACATGGCAATAATTTTTTTATTATCTTCTTTATCTCAGCAAGGAGCTCTGCACAAGTGTCAATAAAAATCAAACATATAAATCATGGAAATAGTGTCTTTGAGCAGATGTGCATGGTAGGAAATAAGGAAGCATTTGAGATAGAAAGTGAAAAGTGCAGCATTTAATGCACTTAGCTTTCTAATAGCATTTCTGGATTCTTAGAGCACAGCTTTGCCCATCTCATTTTAATTTGGTTCTGTGCCCATATTTTTAATGCTGGCATGGCCTCCACCACAGAATGAATGCCTACAGTGAATTACACTCACAACAGCCCTGTGTCAAAGTGACATGTTACCCAATTTAGAGGTCAAATAGATGTACCCCAAGACCTTAATTTCATCAGATTTTAAAAATACATTTCTGTGCCACATTTAGCACTATCATTGCAGAAAAAACACCTTTAGATTGTTCTTTTAGATCTGCAGATAGTAATAGATGTATGGTTTGTAACCATAGACTTTGAGTCTCCCCTTTAAAATACAATCACATTCTCAATCTTGCACACTGTTCTATTTACCGGATTAACGGTCCTCCTTTCAAAAACTTCTAGGATTTGTTTTCTTATTTTTTGAATGTTGCTGCTAGTGTGGGACAGGTCAGGTGTCTTTGCTCCTGGTTGCCACAGAACTTCCATCTAGGATGAAAATGCTATTGATACCTACAGCTGGGAGGGGCAAGGAGGTTCACCTAAGTAGTACCCATGCACCCAGGATGCCCTAAAGTACAATGTTAACATCAAAATTGACAGGTAGAAGACTCTGTGGGAATTGCCAGTCTTTCCATTTGAGAAAATGATGTTTAGATTTAGCAGAGGACTGGACTTAATGGAATAAAAGGCCCCTTCTTGTTCTCTGCTCCTGTGATAGGAAAGTACATGACATGAAGGAAGAAGCTATAAATTAGATGCCCAAAATTTTCTATTAGGTGGTGGTCACTATTTATTTTATCAGTACAAGTACTGGATATCTCTTCAGAGTGCAAACCAATCTGGAAGAAAACTACAGTAAGGATTTGCACTTTACTCATTCGCATCCTCTGCTTTTTATATCAGACACCTTTTTAATGAGAATTCTGTGATAATGAAATTTTGCTTAGAGAAAATTGATTTTGCTATTAAAAAGTTACTCTAAAGTAACTAGGATTTGAAACAGTAATAGGTGTGAAAGACCAAAGCAGAAAATAAAATTTATCTGAATATAATCATACTATGGTTTTAAATTAGAACTTGAATTATGTGTTGAATATAGTAGCTTTGAAAGATGTACTTCCCAGTCCTCGACCTGAAAAGGACCATTGTCTTGGAGCATGATATTTAATGAACTACCTTAAGGGCTTAGAACTTCTGTACTCATAAGCTGACACCTAAAATCTAGGAGACATCATCTCCCCAGTATTAATTTAAAATGAATGCTAATAAAACTCTACAGGATCCAAATCCTGTCTAGGAGGGTACACACCTGATCTGTCCTGTCCAAAGGCAAGGTGAAGGGCCAGGCTGCCCATAGCATCCAGAGTGCACCTGTGACATAGATGTCCACAGGCAGAGCATGGTGCCGTTGGCAGCGAGGCCGCACAGGCAGAGGTAGTCCTTATGGCCCACAGTGTACATATTGTCACTTCTCACAGGGAGGGAAGTGAAAAGTGGGCAAATTAACACAAGGCCATGCCGGAGCTAGAAATTGATTCCACTTTTCAGAAATGTACCAGCAGTGCCTTCCCCTCCTGGCTTTGGAGGTGGCTTCTTGGGCAGCTCATGGGAGTAATCACTGCATTATCTCTGATGTGCTGGTGCAGCAGTAAATGTCACGAGACCAATGCTGCCTTTTTCTTTTTTTTAAAATAAAGATTCATGGACTGACTATTTGCTTGCCTCACCCCATTAACTCCCTAACTGCCCAGCAAACCAGAAAGAGAATAACATCACTTACTCTTGCTGATGTTAACAGGAAAGATGTATTGTTGGCAAATAATAAATACTTTACATTTGCGAGTTTGCTTTTGCATGTAGATTAATGGGTTATGAGTTTAAATTATTTATTTCTAATGTACCTTTCACCAAGGACATAAAAATGTTTTAAGGGAATGAATCTTGAGTGATCCCACCATTGTGTGTTAAGAAGGCAATGGACATCCCTTCCTTGCTAAATGCTTTACTCAGGTCAGGGGGGGTTTTCTGCTGTTCAGATTCCACTCATCAAGCAGAAGTAATACAGGATTAGAGCTTCTTTTGCAAAGCCACTACCTTTAAAATCCTTGGCTTTTCATGAAAGGGTGAGTACTTAGTTCTCTTTCTCCTTCCCTCAAACAGAAGGTGTATTTCAGCTAGCATCTTAGTTTAGATCAGCAGTATAATTCTGAAGCACATATCCTCATTTTCACAGAGCGTGCAACCTGGACTCCTTTCAGAAGAAACTGAATGGGAAAATGTGCTCTGGGGATTCCCATGATGTGTGGCAGCACCTACTGGGCATTCAGTTAATGTGACCATACTAGAGCTGGCCTGCAGAAAAGCCATCAAAGCTTGTAATATGGATATTGGGTCCTCACCACCCGTTGTTTCATGCTATAGATCCTCTGCTATTGAGCTGCACTACTTGCGGATGTAGACATACCCAAAGTCTCTTCCTTAGCTCAGGTTCTTCTAAACACATTTCTTTAACGTTTCGCAGGCTGGCAACAATCAGCTAGGGATGGGTCCCAGGGTCCCTACACATCAAGTGTGCATAATCAGGCAGTTTCCTATTACCTACTATTCCTCTCTGAAGGTCGGTCAAGTGAATCTTTCATATGTACACCCTAAATACAACAATCATGAAAAAAACAGTCTCTCTAACTATGGTCACAATAACATGCATTTTGGCTCCTCCCAACTCATCTTGGTCATTTTGATTTAGTCTTTCTGATGTATATTCGTATCCCACCCGCAAGCACATACCTTGGTTCTGGAAATCGATGCTTTAAACTGGAAAGATGTCATTTATCTCAACAGCATTGTGGTATATCCCTTGTAAAGATTCCAATAGATCTGTAAGCCCCAGAGTTTATTGGTATAGATGGCCACATAACTGAACTATTATCTTAGCAGAAACTGCTTCACGAATATAGATGGATTTTTGCGCAATGAAATTGTATGATCAATCATAGGATTCAGCTGCAGAAAGCAAAGCCTTGTTGATATATCCCTGCCATTAGAAAGACATTTTAAACAGTTGCTTTCTATCTTGAGTGTCATGAGTCTGGAAACCCTGATGCAAGTGCTTTCCTAGTTCAGCCAGATGAGGGCTGATGAGGACTTATTCTGATGAGGGCACCATTTTCTTAGGTGGCATAGGGCTCCCTGTGCAAATGTGCACAACACAGAAAAGTATATTTTCTGCTAATCAGGCACCTGCTGCTTGTGGGTAGAAGACTTGTGCCCAGAAACTGGTCCGAAGGAAATAAAGTCCTTCAGTTTGAGTTCCCTCGTTATGTTTCAGCTCCAATGGTAGATGCTGGTGTTCTGCACTCAGTCCCAGCTTTGGGAACAGAAAGATCAGAGAGATCATTATTAATTTCTACTTGAGAGAGGCAGGGAACTAGAGTGCCTCAAAGTGGCTGATTTTCCCCTGTTCTTTTCATTCTCAGATGCTCAACTGCTACCAAAGCCTTTAAAAAGTACGACTTCTATTGATCATGGCAAGAACATTTTTGCCTAAAGCTCTTCAACTCCTTATGAGCATCAGTGACAAAAACTTAGCCTATACAAACCCGCACTGACTTGTGGGATAAAAGCATGTCCATATATTCTTGCACAGGTTGGGTTTGGTCCCTCTATTCTTAACGTTGCTGTCTTTCCATCTCTTGTAAATGTCAATCTAAATTGCCCTGGCAGGGTGGAATCCCACAAGAAATCATGCTTTTAATCAGAGAAATATGAAAGGTGTCAGGACTCAATACCTGAATAACTCCCCACTTCCTCAGGCCAAAATTTCCACATGAGGACTAGAGAGCTGTGAACCAAGGAAGAGATGGTGGAATTTTGTAATGCAGCATCTACTTGAGAAAATATGTGAAAAATGTGGTTAAAAAGCTTCATTTTGATGACATATCCAGAGCAGCTAGGTTAGAGGCAATCTAAAAGAGAATACCCTGCCATCTAGCACTAATATCCCAGAAAAAAATAATAGCTCTTCCTTTCAATGGCTGGCACTTGATTTTAATAGGTCCAGAGCACATAAGAGCTCCCACAGAGATGAGGCAGACATATTTAAATCAGTCAAACAGAACACTTTCCCATCCCTTCCCCCAACTCTATAGGAGTACATTTATGGTCTAATATATTATTGACGAGGCTGACTTTTATAAAAGTGCTCTGGCATAAGTGGTTATAAATGTGTATCGTCTGCTCTGTATAATCCATTAACTCATTAAAATAATTGTCATAATTTGATTGTTAAAGTGATTAATAGGGCAAGTGTTAAAGGAAATTAATACTCCAAATTGAAGCATAACTGCAGCCGAAAAATAACTCTACTGAATTGATGTGGTTACAAGGTACAGGCTTGTGGTTAATGAGCCTTGGGAAGTTAAATATAGAATGGCGTGGGGAAGACAGGAAGAAGACAATTCCTCTATGAAGCGTGTCTGGAATGGCTTTGTGACCTGAACCTGGAGCCCTCTGTCCAGCTCAAACGTTTGCCCAAGCACAATCAGACCATGGACTCTTGCTGCCTGTGCCCATAAGTCATGCTAGCTGGGGAGGAAACACCAAGACTGATTTTATCGCCTCTAATGTGGGGGAGTAAGCTAGGAACTATTTAGAGAAACTAGATGTATTAAAATTCATGGGGCTGCGTGGGAGGCTCCAAGGGTGCTGACAAATGTGGCCAACATGACAGTAAGGCTAAAGGAAGAGAAGAAGATGCAATTTAGTAAGGTTTTTTACACAGTCTCCTGCCGCATTTGTATTTAGAAGCTAAGGATGGACCTCATGAATGGGCTATTGGGGGGTCAAAAGTGGGCTGGCTCACGAGGCTTAAAGCGTAATGATCAATGACCAATGTCTGGGAATCCATATTAGGGCCCATGTTGTTCAACATTTTCATCAGTGACCTGGATGAGGTCACAGAGTATTTATCTGCAGGAAAGATGAGGATGACAACAGACTAGGCATGTGGCTGAGCATCAGTCCAAAGGGACTATTCCTACAGCGTCACTCCTGGAACCAAGCACTGAAGATTGCAACAGGTCGTTTATAAACCCCCTCACATTTACTAATTACAGATTTCCAACCCTTATGTATCACCTTTCTTTTGCACAGGGTCTTCTATTGCTTTTAAATGTCACATCCAATGCAAGGCACAGTATTTTATCAAGAAATATGTGATCTCCCATGCATCTGCTAATAGAGTGCATTTCAATCTTGCCTCTCATTCCTGGTTTTTAGTACACCTTTAGATGGAAAAGAAAGAAAGTAAAAGAGAGTCAACTTGAAAAGCAATTCTTTCCCAGCAAAGCATCCACTTCTTTTAATTCAGGATCTAATATATTCTTCAGTAAATTCTGCTCATTTTCACAGGCTAAAAATAGCAGTGACTTTATACTTAGCATTCTATTTGATCCATGTAAAATGATAAAATATTAAATGTAGACTCTTTTAAAAATCCCTCCTAGTTAACTGGTTGCAAATCAGTTTCTTCAGCAAATCCATGACAGCGACAGAGATGAGTTCCTTGCAGAAATTACTCTTTCACACATATAAGATTTTGGAAGGATGCCACAGCCTCTTGCATTGAGTAACTGAGTTATACAGTGTGTATTGTAATATCAAACCATATATAGTAACACTGAAGAATGTCAAACAGCCATTTATTACTGAGATAATAGAAATCAGAGCTGTTTTCTCCCTGTGTGAGATACCCATTTACTGCTCTCTCTCCTCCACTGCCATTACACTCACACCTCCCTTTCCAGCTAAGCAATCATTCATATTAAGGCTTATTATGCGCCATCTTTATTTGGAAATAGTTTATATTCAAATGTAGAAATTAAGGGAACAATTCAGCCATTGATGTAACAGGCATTGGGAAAGTCTCTTTCAATGGAAAAAAAAGGCAAAACTGCAGTATGGAGGGAACTAGCAACGGAAGAGGCTGGATTATTGAGCTTAAGCAAACAGATGGGAATCATCTTCTCATAAGAGAGTCTCCCTTCAGTAGGTACTTTGCTGGCACCTGGGTTCTGTGTAGACTGGTGTACGATTACTCACATCTAAGAGAACAGACTCCTCATTGGAGTAGCAGTGCAGTGAAGAGGGAGCTAGTAAAACTCCCTGCTCTTTCTCCCCATCTCCTCATCTCACATGAGAGACAGCTAGGGGCAGCTTTAGGCGATATTCAGCTGCAAGGCACCCCACTGTCCCAGAGAAGAGTCAGAGTGCAGGAGAAACCCTGGACTATACAGAGTCAGGGATGTGAAAGCTGAGGAAGCAGCTAAATTCAATGACCTTACACCAGCTGCAGACTTCTCTATGCTAGATTGATTTTCATTTGGATGGATAAGGCCAAGCCCTAATCTGTTTACAGCTTAAAGAGGCCAGGAAGGGGTAGTGAAGCTGGATCACTTAGTTTAGAAAAATTTGCAGCTCTGTGTGTTCACACCTGTGTCACATTTGGCACTAACTCCAGAGAGGAAATGTTTTGTTTCTGGAAAACCATCCACAATTGTCTTTTGCAAATTGTTAAGCACCTTCCTCTAAAGCAGCTGGTCCTGGCTGCTGCTGCTGGAGATGGATTATTAGACTAGATGGTACTCTTGTCTGTCCCACTCTGGTAATTGCTTGGTTCTGAAGGACAGAAAAGTAGTTTTCTATGCCACTGACTGAGAACTGGGGAATCTTATCCTGGCGAAGCTCAGTTCCTGTGCCCCTTGGCTTACGAAGTATGGAGCAGTGGCATCGTTAACACTGATGTACAGTGTATGAAACTACCCAAGTCTGCTAGCTCCATGAGATTCATATGTGAAAATGTTTTTTATTGTTTGTTGATTTGAGTCTGGGTGAAAATTACCATTTTCTTTTTGCCTTTTTCAAAGCTTTGAAAGAGAGCACTTTCCCCCTTGCCGATACTGTGAATTCGCATTGAGAAGTCACTTCACGTTTTTCATAGCAGAGCCAACTTTTACATGGTAGTAGTGTTTATGCAGTCATGAGAACGCCAACATTTGTGTCTGTGGGGAGAAAACTCATTGCTGGAATGCAAATCATTTCACATTTTCTGTCTTCAGTGAGGGTTTTTTTCTCCCTTACCTGTTCTGCTCCTCTGATACCACTTCCCACATTTCATCACTTATGCAATCTAGAAATTGTCGTTGTGTTCATTCCAGCGTTGGTAGATCAGATGGTGAGAAGAGGCAGGCTTAATACCTGCTCTTGGTTACTTTTTAGGAGATATGGAAATGAACAGACAAATGCCTGTGATTGAAGGACCACTGAATATTACCATAAGCAGTAAATTCTTAGGAAAGTAGGTATGAATACTGATCACATTGCAGCTGCAAGAGGTAAAGTTTCTGGAATAGAAGGGAAAGGTTCACTCTGGAGCTTTATGCAGTTTGCTTTCAATTCCATTTACAGTTATTTCTTGTTTTTATATCCTGTTTTATTGAAATCCATTTTTTACTTTAATGTTTTTTGACTTGGGGATAGATTTTTTGCCTTGAGCACATGAATGAAATGCCACACTGTAAAGTGCCAGTTGAAATTATCCATGCAAATACTGCAATGATGGTTTTATGAGTCTCTTGGCATTTTTTCCCATAAGTGTTTCTGCGTTAAGAGTATTTATTTTGCTTAGTTCAAACAGAAACTCATGCCTCATAATTTGATTAGTATGTCAAAAGGCAGTTACTGATTTTGCACCTGTGTCAATGCCATTCTGCTCTTTACTTGCTCCTTGGATTTTCTCTCATTAGCATATTTTCAGGGAGTTTTGTGATGGATCAATCAGTCTTAGAGATTAAAATGCTCTACTTGACCCCTGGATAAGAGGAACGTAGGCAAAACCAGTGCATATTTCTTCTACACACGTAGACCATGACACCTGCCTGGTGAACCTGCTGCGATGGCAGGTTTTGCCTTTAGCGGAGGAAGTTTTAAACGGTTCTTCCATTCTTTGTGTCTACTGAACCTGCCACTGGTGGGCATATATAGCTGTGCAGTGGGTGAAGAATAGAAAAAAGAGAAAAAAAGGCCGCAGGATCTCAGGCTGAGTCCTCCGAAGCCACTGAGCAGACCTCACAATGTAATGGTGAGATGCAGCACTGGAAACCTTCAACATTGTTAACCCTAAACTTTCCCGGAGCTGGAGCAGGACTGCGTACTTCAGGCATCACAAAGACGACTGCAGGTGGTTTGAAAGGATTTCCCTGCATTTTTTTCAAGGCAGTCACATATAGGAAGTGACTCCTTTGGTATACAAGGGACTGGAACGGTTGGCAGAAAGGGCCCTATAATAGGGTTAAGATCTGTAATAATAAACGGAAAGGTACAGCTATAATAACAGGAAGAAAGAAGGCAAGATTTCTTGAAAGGACTTTAAAAAACTTATGATCAATAGACCATTCACTTTGGAATGCAACTTTGCATGTTTCATATATAATTCCCTGTGGCTTATGATATGGCTGCAGTGTTTCATTACTCTCTTTTTTCCAAATAGCTGTAATAGAGTGCAGACAGTACACATTTCTTGTTAGCCTTCTTGCTGTCTAAGGTTTAAGAGGGCAGAACAATAGGGACATGGAAATAAATATTGGATTAATTTAGTATTTTGAGAGATCGCTCCACACAGATAAGTCCTAACAGGGTGGACCATGGTTTTGCAGCCCTTGGCAAATGGAGCAGAAAATATTGCACAGCTCATAGCCTACAAACACTCGTGAACCCTAAAGCAATTGAAGATTTTATAACTCAGCTTGGACAAGCCCATTTGAACAAGTATATTGAATTTGAAAGGAAAAACTGAGAATAAGAGAAAAGTAGCAAACCAATGGGCAAGAATAAAAGATGGCAAAAAGAGAGAACAACTCTTTTTACTACTTACTCATGTAAAGTCCCAACTAGACATCAACATCCCCTTGCTATAAGCTTTATGTAAACATATAGACAGAGCATGAGTGAGTTACAGTATTATAATGTTTACAGGCCTTTTCTCCAGTTAATCAAAACAGTATCTTGTTGGAACACATGCTGGAAGAGAGAGAACAGTGCAAGGGGGAGACAGGAAAGTGGAAAAGAAAACAGTTCTGATCTCTTCAGTGTCTAAATACTTTCATGAGGGCCTTACAGAAAAATCCAATAAACTGAAGGCAGGTATTTCCTGTTTAACAACACATGTAAGTAAACCAGGTATGTTCATGGCCAAAATTCAAAGTGTAGGCACGCAGCAAAGTCTGTTTCTTCTTCCCCTCCCCACCTTTCAGTCCAGATATTACTGTAACTCTGAGCAGGCAGAATTGGTTCCAGCAAACCATCAGGAGTGGTCACTAAATGTATGTTAGTTCCTGTGGAACATTTAGATGAGAATTAACATTTTAAATTGTCATCTTTTTTCTTTTTGCAAATTTGGCCTGTTCAATAAAAACATCCTATGATCAAATCAAAACAAAGCAGATTTTGACTAACAAAAATAAATAAATAAATAAAAACGAATTCTCTATGTGGCAGGGACAAAGGTTGTTTCCCTCTTGGATAGATCTAACTACCCGTCAACATTGCTGGCCAAGCTCCAATGTTCCATCCTCACTTGCTCCCTCGTTCTCATTCATGTCTTCTGCAGGTTGTTTCTCTTGATGTATTTCCAGGCTCTCTTTGGCTCACTGGGGCCCCCTCAGGATGTCTGCACTGTTCTTCCAGAGTATGCTGGAAGATACCTTACAGCAACATAGCTACTCCTAGGTAGACAGCTGTAACATTTACTTCAGGTACTGGTTCATGAGAGTGAACTGGCCAGCCCACAGTGCTCTGATGAAATAAGCTTATCAGCAGTGAATAGACCAAGACCAAGACCAAGACCTTGGAAAGGAAGTCACTGGCTAATATACTTCCCTGGGTACTGCAGCATCTCCGTTAGCTAAAGTGAGGCGAAGTGCTCCTCCTTGTGACCGAGACAGATGTTACCAGCAATGAGACGCTGCACGACAAGCAGGGTCACTTTCCATGCCTGTTATACTACTGGCTGGCGCTGGCAATCCCCCCCCAGCACTGTGGCTTTGTGAAGTGGAGGGCAGAGCCAGGCTGAAATGGGCAGCTACTTAACGCTTAATCCCACAGAGCCACGGCAAGCCAGACCTTTTCAGGGTTACCTTGGGCGCTGCCAGCCTGCCCATGAGGCACATTGCTCACCCCTGTTGCTGCAAAATGAGGGTTTGAGATTTTCCCAGAACATCCCGATATGTTGACAAGAAAACTCTGTGTGTGTGTGTGTGTGTGTGTGCGTGTTCACTATCTGCTCGCCGCCTTCTCCAGCTTCAGCTCTTTTTCTTGTAGGCAACTCCGTAAAACGGTTTACAGAGCGACTATGTGAAACAGATTACAATCTGTACTTTCTTTTTCCTCCTTAATCTCAAATGGTTGGTTCTGGGACAAAAGAGAAGGGTGGTACAATATTTTCTCCTGAACAAACTCAGCTTGCCCAGCTTGGAGAAGCTTTCTAAATGCCTGCCTGTGGTAAGGAATGGGAGACTATGGGAGACTGATGGTTGGACGTGGTTTTGTTAAAGTTTTATATAGCGAGAACTTCATTTTTCAGAAGGTATTTCATTACATCCAGAGTGGTGGCAGCTCAGAGAAGAGGTGTCCTGGTTTCAGCTTGGTTGCCAACTGGGCCTAAACCACAACAAGAGGCAACAACCAAAACGGGTTAAATGACAGCAGATAGACACTGAGTAGACAGGAGAAATGGGTTAGCTACAGTCTGTAGTAGCTTGACCTCCTGACTCCTAAGACATTGACTTTGCAGCATGAGCATCTGGCTACGTGCTCCATTGGAAGTATGTTACCTGCTCTAGCAACTTAATTCTGGTTGTCTTCAGCATCTATGCTTTAATAGAGCCACATCCATACATATTCCCCCAAATGCAATCAGGCCATTCACAGGAAAAGATGTAAAGAAACTGCATTGCCCCGATAGTCCTAATCCACAAAAAGGAAAAACAATTATTAAGTGGTCTCAGAGTGGCAGCTGTGATGTGTGAACATCAAAGGCAACAAAGCCTCTTCTCTTCATCTCTAACTAGGTGCTCTGCAATGCAGCAGACTCCGGCTGGGGGTGGTACAGCAGGGTGATAGTAGCTGAGCCATGGAGCTTGGGTGAGTGAGCAAGTTCATGTTTAATTAGGCAGCTCTCTGGGGGATCAGGGATTCCTAGGTGCTGAAAATGCACATGGTTGCTTTGCACAGATCCGAAAGAAGCATTTATTTTTCCCTCTGAACACAAAAAGAGAAGGGAGAAAAATGTTGGCCTCAAAAAAGATAAAGTATTAAAGATTCCCTGGCATGCATGATAGGAGTGGAAGCAAAGTAGGGACATTCTTCCAGTTTGGCTTCAGAGAATGACACAAACACTGTGCATGAAACAACCTTTTTAAGTGCCCCAACCCTAAGAAGCAAAATGCTCCAGGATAGAATTAATAAACTACAACTTTGACTAACTGAAATTACCCTTGATTATAAGCAAGGGTGTCTAGTCAGCCCTGAGAAGCTAGAGGCTGAAAAACTAGACTCCTTAGCTCTGTTCCCTGGTCCAGCAGGGCAGTACAGTTTCAGACTGACACAATGACAGCAAGTGTTGTAATCTTGATTATGCTGCAGAGCCTCAGTGCAGCCCTGAGGAAGTCCCTGAAAGGTCTTGTTCTATCCTATCCATCTGCAAAACAGAGATAAATGAGAGGTGTCTTGAGCCTTCATTAATATTTGCAGGAGTACTTTGAAGTGCGTGGTGCACTGTACTGCAGAGCAGTTAACACTACAGCAAAGCCATTCGCGGCCCCAGATACCAGCAGCAAAGCTTTCACTGTACAGCCCGGTGCACTGGTTATAGCCCAGCTTCCTGTGTGCTGTTTGTGTCATCCTGCTGTAAAGCCTGTCAGCAGCAGAACTCGTGCTGGCATTCAGTCTCTGCCTTAAACATTCATTTTGCACCTTTACTAAGCAACCAGAGTTCATTCTATAGAAAGGTGTTTAATCAGTTTTGATGCTGCTGGCTTTTGTTGCTCTTGGACACTCAGCTGGAGAATGGGATTTAAATTTGCAAAAGTGAGTGCTGTAGCCTCGGCACCAGAGAGCCCTTGGTGATGGGAATAAGCCCAACAGCAAAGAAAACAGATGAATCCACTGAGCCAGCTGCTAGGGCTGCAGTCATCTGCACCTGGCTGCTATGCCCCTAAGCAGTATCTCTTGCACAGAACTGAAGGCAGCCAGATGGGTAAAGGGGCAAAGCACTGAGGAGTCAGGAGACACTGGCATGCAGTAGACATATAACAATAAAATCTGGGTTCCCAGGTGGGTGATGAAGAACAGAGGGAGGGAATAAAGGCTATTAGCAGAACTGCAAATTCTAATGGTAGCTTAGACTGAAATTTTAAACAGACTCCAGGCTTCTAGAGGATGATATGAAGTAGGTGCAGGCACAGCACAAATCTGCGTGAAATGTCTGAGAGAACAGAATTTGACTATATCTCATGCTGGGGTACTAGATCAATTGGAGTTGGAATAGTTTGCACTGGCTCTCTTAAAACTAAAGGGCAGTAATTTATCTATTTTTATTTTTCCAACAAGCAAATACAAGTTGAAGGTTTAAGTTAAATTAGTTATAGTGGGTATTTATGGACTGTACTATGCAGGCCTTCTGCTGGACCCATGAACAGGAATGACTCTCACTTGAACGGCTTTGTTGACTATAGTAGAATGGTAAACTGTGAAGGGAGAAAGCAAAATTCACAGGTGAATATTCAGTCAGCAGCCAGAGTAGCAAAATTAATCAGTAAATTATGTGTTTACTTTATTGCCCTAGTGGAAAGGGAACGCAAACTGAGGTTTAGAGCAAGAATAACTTGTCTATTTTTTTAAGCCAGAATGAGGTTTCAGAAGTTTTACTTGTTTCCTTTGTAGGAAACATCTCAGGCATATCTCAGAAAGATACATGGCAAGTTTCTTCTACTCATCAGAACAAACAATGCTTGCAGAAACCACCAGTAACTGTTACAGCTAAAACCTCCACCTTCCTAAAAGCAGGCAAATGTGAGAAGAGAGCTCAGCAGACATAATACTGCATTGGGGCTGTTCATTCTATTTATGTCTTTAGCTTAGCTACCCTGTGTTGCTGTTGATGGGCTGTCTGATGTCTATATACTTCAGGTTTCAATGCTATCAGTAAAGCTTTTGGTTGTATTTGACTCAGAGAAAATAGTCTGAGCTCAGGAGTCCTAGTCCTATGTTACTGGGGTCATTCTGCCAGTTACTGATGAATATGCAGCTCTAAAGATATTCTCGAGTGTTTTTAAATGCAGCGCAAAAGGAACAGAGCTGAAGTTAAACAAAGGAATTATTTCCAAACTTGAGCTTTCACAATAGAGACAAATTGTAATCACACCCTTTGAAACCTGCAATTACAAGCAGTTCCCACTAACCCTTTGCCCTCCTCCTTTGTGACAGATGGAAAATGAGCTACAAGGCATTAGGCAGTGCTTCTCTTTTGTTTCTTGATACTCAGCAGAACTTCCCTGAACTTGCCAAGAGCATTGTTTTTATTTAATTCCCCAAAGTGTTTAGAGACCCTTTAAAGAACTAGGTAAAACTTCCCTGGCTGAGATGTTTCAGCACTGCCCTGGCTAAAACAGGTTCTCCAGGAAAAGGAAACATGGAGAAGTAGACTGTACTAACCTTTTCCCAAAGCCTTTTCTGGAAACCTATTCCTGTCCTGGTGGCCATGCTTTGTTTCAAAAAAGGCATCAAAAATAGGTTTGGCTCAGGGAAACTGTGAAGGCTGAATCACAGCATGCAAATAGTCCTCCTCGTCTGCACTTAACACAGTGCAAACACCAATAGGAAAGAGAAAAGGTGGTCTAACCACAGCCTGTAAGTAACTGAGTGAAGGAAGATTTCAGATATGAGAAAGCTTTTTATTTTAATAGACACAGGCACAAGAATTTTCAAGTGTAAGAGTAACTAAGCAGTGGTAACTATTATCAAGGAATGTGGTACATTCTGTATCTCCTAGCATCTTCACATCAGGGCTGGATGTCTTTCCAAAAGATATCAAGACTGCTTCAGTAAGAAGCTGCTCATCTAGACGTAGGGACCAATGAGTGAAATTAAATGGCCTGCATTATACTGGAGTTCAGATGGTGCGACTGTAATGGTCCTTATGAGCTTTTAAAACTCCTGAACCTCCAAATCTTTGCCAGCATCTCCTTAAGGAAAGCTTTATGAATAGGATTGGAGTGCTCGGGCTTTTGGATGGCACATAACAGCCTGTCAATGGCATATGTAACAAGCCCTCAAAAGTTCTTACCACTTACTAGAAGGAAGAGCAGCACGGGATGAGACTTTGCAGAACAGTACTTCAGACTGTGCACATTCGCCCCTCAGCATGAATACATTTTTCTCTGGACTTCAGTTGTCATCTTGCAGGACTTGACTTCACACCTTGAGAAAAGTCTCAGCTTGTGTTTTTATTACATAGGGTAGTCCTGTTTAGGAGATATCTGGCTGTATGTAAGCTGATGTACTAAGACAAAACAGTCATTTCCTCAGTACAGAAAAAGAAAAGGCCTTCACGAAGCGAGTCATATTTGGGGCGAGCACCTGTGGCACGTGCTCACTTCTAATGCGAGAAATGAGGCTACAATCCCCTGGTGCTCCCTGAAATGATACCTTCTGAGCAGTGGTTTTCCAGCAATACAACAGAAATGGGACAGCAGAACAGAAACTGCTCACATTATTACTTTTGTATTTGCACTCTTTATTCACCAACTGCTTTGGGAAGGGCTGGGCAAAGAACTGTAGCTCCTTGTGTAATAACCATGTGTTTCTCCTCAAGATTTTTGCCTTGACTAAAAACTGACAATAGATTCCATATGGGCTCCTGATCTAAAGCTCTAGAGAGCTGCTGTTTTGCTTTTGGCCAGGGAATGCAGCATTTGCACATACAGACCACCTTAATGCTTTATGCTCTGGGGATGAGAACAGGTCACTCTGCTGGGCAAGACCAAGAAATCTCACCTTTCAGCACTGACTTTAGCATAATACTTGGCCACAGCTCTTGAACAAAACTGCACAAATCCCTGTCAATCGGTTTGCTCAAAGAAAGAGCAAAGGTTTTGCTTCATTCTGCTTTTGATTAGCAGCCTTCACTGGGCAATGGTGCTAGCTCATGTAACAGCAGCTACCTGAAAGCATGAAGACAAAGCCTCCTAACAGCTGTGTGGTAGCTGACAGCACCACTTGAAGCTCAGCACTCTTCAGAAGAGAGTTACTGCAACACTGGGATTTGTTAATGGATGCCAGCAAAGATGTAAATAAGGGGAATGGAAACCTTGCAGTATGTGGTAGGCCCTGGCTAGCCTTGAAACTTCTGTTTCTAAATAAATTGTGCTGCTTAACCAGGAAGAAACACGGGCACATGCTGGACACAAGCTGCCTATTTAAACAATGTCTGTGACAGTAGTAAGTGGGCAGTAATGGAAGTAGAGAGCAATAAGCCCTCCTCATAACATTGTGTTAGATCACAGGCAACTGCAGGCTCAGTGGTTTTGCCATGGATGATACAAGGGAGGAGCAGAAAGGAGAGAAGCGACTAGCTGGTGATAATGGAAAGACCATAACAAGCAATGCCCTAAGACAAGTGGCACATGCACGTGGGAGTGCTGTGTGAAATAGCAGCTGGCCCACAGCCTGCGCGTATCTGAACTCAAGCACAGTATCATTAAAAAAAATTGTATTTCCTGATAAGCAAAAGAAAGACTAAAAGCACTATGCAAAAAATCTCCCAGAGCCTAGCTGACAACAGTTTCCAGGAAAAATGTTGCTCAACTTTGTTACTTGTAGTTTAGTGGGGCATGGGGACTGGTGGAAAATCAGCATCCTCAAGGAGCAAAGTGTCTATACAGGCCAAAGGAGCTCTCTGGATCCCAGACTGATGGGGAACATTCCATCTGTGCCTATCCTGGTCCCCCGAAACATTTAGTGAAACACAAGCTATTCAAGGTGGATTCATTCCACTTCATGCAAAGCTACAGTCATTTCCAGGTTTTGGAGAGAAATTACTGGCCAAGGTAGTGGGGTTCTCCTCTGACTTTTCTAAAAGACCTCTATCCATTTTACTTTTTGCTGAAACAACAATCAGATGCGTTTATAAGCTCACACAATCCTTAAACTGAGATATGCATGTCTTGCTTACAATAACAGGGATCAGGAAGGGGGTAATCCAGTACTGTAACTGCCAAAGAGCATCCTCTGGCAGAAATAATATCAAACAACTGCAATAGGTTCATTAATCTTGTGATCATTTCTGCAGTAGATGTGTCACACACAGTGTTACAGCTTTCAGCTGTCATGTGATCAGTACGCAGTCCACAGCTGACAGCAATTGCGTGGCACTGGAGTATCTTTAAACAGGCCTCTGCCTTAATCCCCACACACGCTTAAAACAATACTCCAAATTGGCTTTGTTTCCCAGCATTCATGGCCTGCCATAAATCTAATAGTTACCTTGGCCCACATCGCAGAACTGTTCTTAGAGAGAGACATGAAACCTTGAGGAATCACAGAGCACTCTGGAAATGAAATAAGGGGGAAATTAACTTTGCAAGTGTCTGATTTCTTGGAAGTTGGCAGTTTGATAAAGACTGGAAAGTTGGCTGTTGACACAGAGCAGCCACTCTAAAAGTACTGTTTGTGTGTCAAGGAGGTGTGTGTCCATGTGTACGTCTCTGTGGGTGTGTGCATGCACACATGCGCCCTGCAAAAGTATTGTTTCTTTATGTAGGCTCAGGTACCCCTTACGTAAAGTAAATCTTCCAAGTTTTCCAGGTTGGTGGTAACAAAAGAGTTCACTAACACTGAGGATTTTCCACAAGCAACTGACAATAATGAAATTCATTTCAGAGAGTGTATTAAAAGTCCCAACTGTTTATGTAGCAGCAAAAGAGGAAGCATATGCAGTAGGCCTGCTAAGCCAGCTCTGCTAATGTCATTTAAAGCAACAGATGTATTTATGTGTCCAAAAACAGAAACTCCTTCTACCTATCTTAAGAGCAAAACCTCACTCTAAGGAAAGAAGAAATGTCATCTTCTTACAAGTGTCATCCAGAGAGATAATAATACAGATAATAATCCAATTCTGTTTTAAATTACCCATCATACTTAATGCTCCTGGTAGATTTTTTTCTGAAGCTAGCATTTGACTTGACATTTGGATTTGGCTATAACTGTCTTCTGCTGCAGGTACGAGCACTGTGTCATTGACTCATTGCAATTTACTGTGTATTGGTTCTAATGACACCAGTAACTCACATTCAGTCAACAGTGACCGATACGAGGAAACGGGTGTGCAGCTGGCAGGCACCAGGTTGGCCATAGATTATGCTCTTGCCAGGAATGAACTACATTATTGAGGACTGAGCAGAACTGCAGTTCAGACTCTCTGCCTGGCAAACAGCTATCAGCTGCTTCACATTCAACCAGGCTATAGCAAACTCTTACCTTGGTTTCTGCACATGAATTATGCTTCAACAGTCTCAGTCTTGTAGTGCAATTTTGCTGCTGTCTCCGTGGTGGATTTCCTCTGGCTGAGAGCTGACTGTGTAGGGGAAAAATTTTAGAACCAGAATAACAGAAAGACTGTAAGAATAGTTCAGCCAATTTCTAATTTCTATCATGTGTTAATTGGACTGCTGTAATCTGCAGCTATCAGATCTGCTAAAACAAGCCTGAGTACATGTGACAGAGGAGGAATCATGGGCCAGGACCCAGCTTAGAGAGAGGGACCCTGTGAGCAGTGAACATGTGCTAATTGCAACCCAAACCTATTTTGCTTTGGTGTTTGAAAGCCTGTATGTCTGATGCAAGGTTATTGCTTTTTGCAAACCCCAGAGGAAAGAGGGGAGGAAAAACTGTCTCTCTCTCTTATTTTAAGAAGCCATGTTACATCAATAATTACATCATTTAGCTTTCAAGCATAACTTGGTTAGAACCTTATCTTCTCTATAACAACTACAGTAACAGACTGCATTGTGGAGAGATTTGATTAAGGGGTGATGTCAGTCCATTTACTAGGAACAACATGGAGTTGGGGTGCAGGCAAGAGGTTTTAAACCACCTGTGCTTGGCTGCAAGAATTAGATTTGCCAAAGCATGATTGCATCTGTGTCTCTGAGTTTTCAGTAAATTGCACTGTACTCTCACCCTCCTCCTTTGCTCCCCTTCCTATGTGGGCGGTACTTTTAACGTTGAACATTTAACATCAGACAGCTTCTGCTGCTGCAGTTTTCAATGTTCAGGGCTAGGCTAGATGATGGGATGCTTCAGCATCCTCCAGTACCAGATGGAGGTTCAAGCATGGATGAAAGAGAGCTTTAACCTTGTGCACAATGCTAAATGATTGAGTAGTGAAGCAGGATGTCAGCCAAGGGGTGCAGGGTAGGAAAATTAAGGTGCTATCCTATCAGTCGGTCATGGTTTAACCCCTGCCAGCAACTAAGCACCACACAGCCACTTGCTCACCCTCCTCCCCGGTGGGATGGGGGAGAGAATCGGAAGGGCAAAAATGAGAAAACTCGTGGGTTGAGATAAAGACAGTTTAATAGGTAAAGCAAAAGCCACGCACACAAGCAAAGCGAAACAAGGGATTCATTCAGTGCTTCCCATCAGCAGGCAGGTGCTCAGCCATCTCCAGGAAAGCAGGACTCCATCACACGTAACGGTTACTTGGGAAGACAAAACACCATCGCTCTGAATGTCCGCCCCCTTCCTTCTTCTTCCCCCAGCTTTATATGCTGAGCGTGATGTCATATGCTGTGGGGTATCCCTTGGGTCAGTTGGGGTCAGCTGTCCTGGCTGTGTCCCCTCCCAACTTATTGTGCACCCCCAGCCTGCTCACTGGTGGTGTGGGGCGAGAAGCAGAAAAGGCCTTGACTGTGTGTAAGCGCTGCTCAGCAGTAACTAAAACATCCCTGTGTTATCAACACTGTTTCCAGCACAAGCCCAAAACATAGCCCCATACTAGCTGCTATGAAGAAAATTAACTCTAGCCCAGCCAAAGCCAGCACAGTCATTACCATTCTTGTTGCACATACCAAAGTTAGCAGGCTGAGGCAGTGGAGTAATAAAACCTAAAAATCTTCAAAGGCTATGAGTTCGGGGATTAATACTAGTTTTAATCCAAACCAATTATCTTGTTTATCTGTTTTATGGTCCAGTTTCCCCTTTACACACACAGACAGAAGGAAAAGAAAGAAGAGCAGGAATCCAGCCTGCAGAAGGATTTTAATAAATGGTGGATCACTCACCAAAGTATTTTTGGAAATCTTTTAACTCGATTTAAAGTAAAAGAAAGGTCTTTCATTAAACCTGTCAGGCAGACTCTGTTGTATGGGCACCTCAGGGAGAAGTCTTAATGTTCTCATGCATGTTTTCTTTATGCATGAGAATGGGTTGGTATTTTGTCCTTGAGTGATAGCCCAGTATCATCTCTGAAGGCTTCATCTCAAACTCAGCTGCAAAGCAGATGACTTTGATATGAACTGCAGAAAACATATTAAGGATGTCACCTGGCTCTTACTTTTGAAGGACTCATAAAGACATAAGACTGGGACTTGGCCATTCTGTGGACATCTTGAGCAAATCCTTCCATCTTTCTCAGTCTGCAGCTCTTTTGTTTCTATATTAAGCTTGCAAGTCATCTGTTACATGTATGAACAGAACCTCAGGAGAGAACAGGGTTACCCTCACATCACTAAAGGTATGCAGATACAGAAAATACACATTAGCGAGAGTGCTTTGATCTTTGCAGAATGATGTGCCCTGAATGTTTACTTTTATAGTCAGGGTGTGCACTGAACTTACAGTTTAGGCATTACAGGGTTGCCTTGTTAAAATATAAATGTCTGCGTGTTTTGCACTAGGTAGTTAGATTAACTGAACGCAATTGCCAAAAGCAATCAACAACATTCCAAAGCAGTTGTTCAGCTTCTCCACAGCTGCTCTTCTTTTCCTCAATAAAAAAATCCAACCCACACACACAACCCTCCTCCATAGTCTTGCTGTTACTCTAGACCAGCAGCTATAGTCTTTAGGAAATACTCTTCCTGAAAAATCAGCCTAACAATCCAGTCTTGTCAATAGATGATAAAAATGGAACTCTTCCTACATTTGTTCTCCAGCAATTAACTAACAAACCATTGCTCCAAGCAATAAATTTCTTAGGGATTACTATTTAATAAAAACATAACACAGTGGGAAAATGATCCACTGGAAGAAATATAAATTGCAGAAGATGCTGTAACACAATCTGTGTGTGCAGCCACCCTTAAAATAAACATAATTAAAGGAAATGGGGGAAGCTGAAATTTATTTTACTTTTCAAGTTGTTGAAAATAAAACAAAATAAAAAGTTGATTAACCTGACTCAGGCTCAATGGAAAACGCGTCTGGACCAAATTCAAGACTCCCTACCAGCATCGATGGATTTGGTTCCTTTTTCTTGTTTCCTTGGCTCACTCTTCCTTCCCTCATGACTTCCTTGTCATAGTTTTGTCTTGATATGTTGGCTAGACTGGGGGAGTTGTTACTCAGTATTACAGTGGTGATTTAAAGCCTCAATTTGACGTGGGTCACTGGTGTAATAACTGGTGCCCAAACACACCGATACAGGCTAGTGCAAAGCATCTTAACAATTTAAGCAGAAAGGTATATGAGAAGGTAGGAAACAGGAGAATTTGTTTGCTCTACTTTGGAACTGATGGTCAGAAAGATTTCAACAAGTTTGCATGGAATATTTGATTGAGAGGTGGGAGTTTGTACACTGGGCGTCTGAGCACCAGGTTAGTGCCTTCAATCACAAAAGCATTCCCTTGCTCCACCTGGAATGCTTCTGGATTTTCAGACAACGGAATATTATTCCAAGGAGTTTACTTGTGGTATCATCCCCCACAGTGACATTACTGCCTAGCTTAGAGAAAGAGACAAACCCAGGTAGACAGGGCTGCCATGCTGGGTCAAAACAAAGGTTCCTCTTGTCTCAACTGCCTGGAAAGCTAAGTCTATATAAAATTTTCATGTGTAAATTCCAGAAGGAAAATCTTGGTTTTCAGATATTGGGAAGGCTGGAAATATCTTTTGTGCATTGTTGGATTTTTTTTCCTTTTACTTTGAAATCAGGGACGCAAAAATGGATAAGAAAACCCAGAAGAGATGAAATTCAGGAGTAGTATAACTTGTGATGCTCTCCTGATCTGATACAGAAATAGGCCATCAAAATTATGCCCTTTCTATTTGCAGGCAACACATATGTTTTTACTTCTTCAAATGTCACTTCAAGAGCATAAGCTGTGCAATGACTTAACCACCAAAAAACCTGCAAATGTGACTGCCTCGGGAGAAAGCTACTACTGGGCATAAATAGAAAAGAATCTTTCACTTATTTTTGTTTCTAGCTTCATATGTTATTTATTATCAGTTGCTTCCAGGTATGTTTGTAGCCTCCCTAGGGGCCATTGCTGGAGCGACATTAGATGAGTTTACTCAGACGCTGCTGTCTGTGATGCACTCTAATTTTAGACTTTGTTTCCCTGGATTCTGTATTTGGATGCAAAGAAGTGACAAGTGCTTCTCTCTCTTTTCTGTATAATCTACATTCAGAGGGTGGGAGCAGGTCAGGTTTTTGAGAGAAATGGGAGGAAGATGGGGAAAAAACACGTCCTATGTCATAGTTGCCAGCTTGATCAACAGTAGCAGCAGGGGCTGCTCTGGGCTGGGCTGTCACTGACATGGGCTTTCAGCCAGACCCTCTTTCCAGGTGCTAAATCAGGAAGCCAGTAGAGCTACTCCCATTCACTCTCAGGAAACTGAGCCACCATCAGCCTGTTCCCAAGGGAGAGAATAATAATAAACAGAGGAATTATAAAAAAGGCTGATCACAGGAGGGTGAAAACACGCTGGTGAGGAAAGATAAATGGAACAGCGGCATGAATTGCTGTCAGAGGAAGAGTGTGGAGGGAGCACAGATGGAGAGAGAAGAGAGTGCTTGGTGGCTGGAAGCCACACAGGTGCATTCAGGTGGCATTGTGCATTTTTGCAGAGAGACACTGAGGCCCAGTTACATTTCACCTCCATCAACTACAGACGTTCCTTGACCTAGACATTCCTCAACCCAACTGGGCCCAAATCACGCTCCCGAGGAACCTGTCAGAGCCTGAAGCACGTACACTTCTTATAGCGGTACTTTTATTAGGTGCATGAGTTTGGGAGGGTGGAGCCTAGGCCTGAGGTCAGTCAGAGGGAGATTGGTGGCAGGAGGTATATGGGCCCATTTTGGAGACTGACAGCTATTGAGACCCTGAAGACAAGTTCACGGCAGGCTTTGATCTTTCCCACTGGCTCTCCCTACTTTTCAGTTGTGCTAATAAGGAGCTGATTCTTTACAGAGTCAGAGGCATCTTTTTTAGTTTCATAGCAGTTTTTCATTTAGGGAAAAGACAGACCCCCCAGGGATTTCCTTTGATAGCCTTTTCCTGGGGAAGCGATCACAGGCTTAGCTTTCAGTGGGAAAGACAAGCCTGTGATTGCCTTCTCTTGCGGGAATCCAAGCTGGGCTCCATCTACAGCAAATACTGCCGAGACAACTGTATATTGCTCAATGTTCTTGTGCCAACAGCTAACACCATGTCTTCAGTACACTGCTGCTGTGTTAAATATCCAGCCATGATGACAAACAGCCCAGCTGACAGGGATAGTCATAATAGCAGGTTTTCAGTAAAGACCAACTACTCTGTATGACCACCTTTCTGCTCAGTGGTGCTCAGAACAATACTGAATCTCCTGTTAGTTTGTCACTGTATATATCATTTTTTACCCATTTCCTTCCAGAAGGCTGCATAAAGCTTGGGAAATAGCTAGTATCATTAGGAATAATTACACCAGGTGCAAATTCCTATTAGCTTTATTGCAAAATAACCAGGTTGGACCCTATGTGAATTACAGCTGGGAAGCTGAGCCCTTTCCCCAGGTCTGCCTGTTCCACTTAATCTGTGTTTCCAATAATATTATTCCATTACAGGAAACAAGAGTTAGAAGCCCTTTTGTTTACTGTGTTATACAAATTCAATTTGTCATAGAGCTGGGTGTATAAATTAGAAATGAGGGATGTTAGCAAAATTAAATAAGGCCTTTGCCAGTTCCCGTTGCAGCTAAGATTGGTCTGATAAATTGGAGCCACCAAGCAATATTTGGTAAACTAAAATAAAGCCACAATGTAAATACGTAAATAATTCAATAATAGACAGTGTGTAGATAGACATGAATATCTTAGATCTCCTTCTTCCCTGTCCTTGCGTTACAGAAAACTGGGAGGAAAGTATTAAGAAATCAGGATTTTCTCCTTTGGAGTACGCTGTTTCCAGCCTGATCAGCTGCAGCAGAAGGCAGTAAAGCAACTTCATCTGACAGTCACCTGTTTAGTCTTGTCTGCCCTCCACAGACGTAATTACTGCATAAGCACTATGGCTTTACTAACCTGTGGCACAGAGAATGCAAGCTGAGAAGGTCTCTTTCTGCCCAAAGAGAAGAAGCAGCTGCTAGTGCTTGATTTTCCATTACTGAGAACAAGATCCTGTTCCGTGGTTTTAGGATGCAGCTCGTTAAGCAAGGAGATAGAGTTACACCATAGTATAACCTGTGAAATGACAGCTCTGTAAACCAAGGTCTGGGCCTGGGAAGGTATCCCTCTTTCCCATTCTCCTCAGAGGGAGTTGTGGGCTAGTGATGAGCTGTCACATACTGCTCAAG
>VYZW01001251.1:61359-75094 GCA_013401315.1 Balaeniceps rex | reverse complement strand
TCTTGAAGTCAGACCCATGTTAAAACACCTTTGCTGAGTTGAGGCCCTAATCACCTCAGGTTCCTTGGGTTCTCACAAGATAAGTGATGTAAATTTTACCTTGCTTGGGTGATGTTGGAATAAGCTCATTAAATTAAGAGTTACAAAGTGCTGTCTATCTCCCTGCAAATCATGAATGTGCTTCAGAGGGGAAACTCCTCTAGATGAGCAGGTGGAGCAACTCTCATTCAAAGGAATAAAGCACTTCTCCACTTAATAGGCTAGATGTGCCAGCTGCATAACAAAGAGGGTTAGATGAGCATGGGGACTTGTGAAGTGACTGGTTGGAATGCAACTGGAGAGGGCAGGACTCTGATACATGGATACAGTACCTACCTGGCAGGTAATTATTTTAAAAGTGATTACCTTTTACCCCTCTCACTACACTTAGTGTTAAATGTGATTCAACTGGCACTGACTTCTGAGATTAATATACTGAAATTGTGTTTTTCCAAAGAGCCCAAGACATAAGCAGAGTTCCTCATACTGTTTGCTTGCAGTACTAATGGAGTTTGTAACTCCTTAAAGATACTCACATGTTCCAGCCAAAGTTCTCAGGGGCAAGAAGCACACTATTTTGCTGTGCGCTTATACTTCATGCATCAGAAAAGGCCCTAGCAATTTTCCCCCGTTGTAGCTGTACCACAAACATGCTTTTTAGGGAACAGAGTAGCTCTGTATTTTCTTGTGCATGCAAATTCAGAAGAACCTGTTTTTAGAAGTCAGAGACATCTAGCATTTCTGTAATGTCTTTTATCCATAGGGATGCAAAGGCTGATGGTTTATGTACATCCAGTGCAGCAACCCGGCAAGATTTGGGTCTTGCTGGTTACATGGCAATGGTGTCTGGAGGCTACAGAGCCACCAGCACTGTCTCAGGCTACGTTTAATTCCCTCAGGGAACTGCAGTTATATACATGGTCATGTGTGCCTGAAGTTTTTAAAATAAATGTGCAGATTACATTTATTATTCAACGTCCGCAGACAGCAGTGGCCAGATGGCCAGGAAGCTGAGTGTATGCCACTTCCAAAGGGGCCCTGTACAGAGTGGTATTTCATAAAGAATTAGAACTCCCCATGGTGACATGAAGTATGTCACTTTTCATTCTGGGTGTAGCTGCTGACCTGGCTTGAACTCCATTAGGGATAATAAAACAAATTAAGTATAGCACAGAATTTGGAGAGCTAGGCTCACTGAATCATGGAGCGACTCAGACAGCAGACAGATAAGCCTCAAGACTGATGTTATTTGTTTCAGAGAACACTGGTGGGGAGAGCGATAAGGCCAGGACTGAAGACAGGCAACGGATTTAAGAATCAGAGAAAAGAAGATGGTAGATCTTTCTTGGCCATCAGCTATAACACCTGTCTCCTCTGCTTGCCTCCATACTCAGAGCAATGGATCCCAGCTCAGCATTCTAGCTCAGTCCAGATCACCGTGGAAAAGAAAAAAAAAAAAAAAAAGAGAGAGATAAGAGACTCCTTTGCTCCTCCTTAAAAGCTGCCTCTGGCATGACATCTGCAAAATACTGTGACAGCCTTTCCTTCCTTGGTTCTTGCTTTTTTAGAATCGGTTTTGCACTTACAAATTCAGATTACTTCAAAGAGCCTTTCTTCTGTCAATATCTTTTGAGGTCTCTATCAACACATCTAAATAAACAGACAAGAAGTCTGCAAGACAGTTTTTATGGAAGTATCTTTGGATATACTTACAATGTCTGTAGTTTGTTACATTTTAGTCTCTTTATATGTAGGTATAACTGCATGTATTTTCTTTCTGTGTTTAGTTTATGCAAATCCTCATAGTGTGCACTCAGGTCAGAGTCACTGGTGTGAGGTCCTACTGTATAGTAAATAACTAAATCAGCAAATAAAATGCTTTGCTCAACTTGGGCATCTTCCATCCTTTATAAACACAGGAAATTTTGAGGATTGCAAGGTCTGTCTGTTATCAAACTCTCTGTAAATAATATGAACCTCTTTAGTCTAGGTAGAAATCCCTAGGGAAAAGTCTAGTAAAAAACAGTATTAAAAAAAAAAGCTTTTGAAGATATTTAAATAATTATTCCATTTTAGATCAAGGAAATGGAAGTGCAGTGATATGCAGGATAGAACAGAGTTATTTTAGTTTAGAAACCGACATTGAACAACCTTAACAATGCAGTTCCAGACACATAATTAAAATTAAAAACAAGGAACATGCAGATCTAATTACATTTTTAAATAGAAAGACATTGAGAGGAAGGCAGAGAATAAATGATTTACAATTTTTTTTCTGGTGATGACGCTGCAGTTAAAGTAGAGATATCCCCTGAGGATTCCTGAATCACTTAATATTCTGCTTTTTTTCCTAGGCTGCTTTCTGTTATTGTTTTCTCTGTAGAGGGGTATATGTGTAAGAAGCAAAGAGAACAGATCCTGGACAAAACATCAAGTAAAAGAAAATTACATGATCTGTGTAATTCCCAAATTACTTCCTATAAGAAAGAAACTGTGTTATATTCAGAAAACTAGGATAGGCATTGCCTCCATGTCCTCGCACAGCCCTATTAGAATGGCTGTAAAGATGAGATACACTTGCTTGTCTCTGTTCTCATCACCGTTCTGGAGCAGTCATATGTTTGGTTGTGGAGATATAGCAGATAGGGCAGATATAAGAACTAGGGTTATTCTGACAGTTACAAAACCAGCTGTTAAGAGGGGAGTAATACTGAATAGAAATTGGGTTAAAACAAGAAATATTCTTATCAGGATTTGAACCTGGCTAAATGGGATGAAATGCAATATCTGCTCCTGTTGACGGTCTCTGAACCACGTGAGAAAAGGATAGACTCCAAAAGCAAAAAGACCTCATTTGGGCATGAAAGCAGGCAGAGCAGGAATCTTGTTCCAGATGTTTCAGGTTCCAAAGACAGATACAGTCCACCCAAGTCCAAATCCATGGCACTGGCTCAGCTGGAGTGAGTAGACTTCTGCCTCTTCGCACACTCTAAGGACAGAGTCCTTTGCATGAAATGTTTCCCTGTTTCAAAGGCTATTACAAGGTCTGTTTGTCACATTTAGGCTGCCACCTTTGCTTGTATTTGTCACCATAGCAGTCAAAGCTGCTATGCTGCTCTGTGAGCACCAGCTTTGCCAGACACTTTTCTCTGTAGGAAGCAATGGGAGCAGAGAGAGATTATGGCGAAACTGGAATTAAAACCCCCAATACTGCTTCTGGTTATCTTTGTACAAATTAGATATTATGAAGGATGATCTACAAGTTCAATGCGCCGCTATTTTGTGAGCATCACAAGCCCAACAACAGATCAAGCAAGTTGCTTCATTTTGAGAAACTCACGGGAAAAACAATGACTGTGAATTTCCTATCCCAGACTCTGCCCTTGGACTTCGAAGTTCACAATAGCTCCAGGACACCTCTCCAATTGCTACAGTAGCCACTAACTTATTGATGTCCAAAGCAGAAAGGTGTTCTGTCTCTCATGTTCAAAACCACAGTGCATGAGCCTGTGATCTTCAGCAATGCACAACGAGAATCATTTCAGATCCTGCTGGATCCAGTTTGCCTGAAAGGTAAGAATGAAATGAATTCAGTTCCCCGGTGAATTTGTCAGAGGAAAGGCCTCCCTCAGTACTTCCTGAGTTACCCAGTGTAGCAAACAACATTCCGTTTCATTTGTCTCATTTGTTTATGACTGTTAATTCTGGCTTGCCAAGGAATGCCTGACTGACGAATATTGCCAGCAGAAAGATGTATTTTATCCTGAGAGCACATTGCAAGCTGCTTCCCTACTTGGTGCCATATTGCTCTGGGGCAGGAAGGATCTGTAGTATCGCATTTGTTTTACTCTCTGTTTAGCGTGCCCATGCATGGATTTCTCACTTGGAGACCAACAAGCAGGTCAAAGTGCCAGCCAGTGTAGTAAATGCTTCAAGTTGGCTGCTATTCATTTTCCACCCTGGGCATTCTGAAGCTCTGGAGACATTTCCCTAACAGAATTCAGCTGCTGAGGAGAAGGTGGCTTTGGCACATTTTGCAGTGATTTTCTCAGATACAAAAGCTTTTGGAAATTCAACAAACCATATTTCCAATACAAAGATAAGGAAAGAGCCTGGTCTCCAGAAGCTGTTTTCACCTGTCTCTGCTGGAAGATTAGCTGCCAACACTGCACCACACTGTGCTGCCCCAGATGCACCTCACAGCATTCAGTCTGCAGGGACACGTTCCCAGAGGCAGAGCAAGTGGTCCTCAGTGCTGCAGCAGGCTGCCTCTTTAGTCCTAGTACATCTCTACCAAGAGCACTACTTCCTGCACAAAGCTACGCGACCTGACAGAGAAGATGCTACCTAATTTTCTAAGCCTAATTCAGGAAGCTTAATATATTCACTGGAGAGAAACAGGTACTTGGAATTGCCCTTAATAGCTAGCTCACAGCGTGGGTGCTCCAGTTCCCTGCCTCCAGCCTCGCTACATGCTGAGCACAACAGCCGCCTGCAGGCACATCTCTTGCTGCCCCTCTGCCCCCAGCATTGACCACTGCTTCAGACCTTAACTGGGTGCTTACTGAAGGTATCTGGTTGCTAGTACAGTAGACCAACCTACACACAGCAGAAAGCATCAAGGAGACACAAAGGCTAGAAGGGAGGTCTTAGGAAATAAAATGCCAGTTTCTCTTTCTCCATGCAAGAACAGGGCTGAAATTAACTTCTAGAGAAGATAAGACTACCACACTTCCATAGGTACTCCAAGTATTTGCCATTGTGAGCACTCTTTCCCTTTTGCATATGTTTCACAGCCTGTCCTGCCTAGAACGAGGGTATTAGCACTTAAAACATTTTTCTGAGCTCCCTGGTGGTGCTCAACACGGCCGGTGTCTGAGCTGCCAGGCAGAGCAGTGTGAGAAGCAAGACTGCCATATCTTGGTAGCCTTATTCATTGTATAAAATAAATAAATGCTATCTGGAATCTAGCTATGCCTGGGTGAGGGCTTCCTATTACTCTGTGTCTGTGTGCTCATGCATGTGTGTGTAACAGGCAAAATATACAGCCATATTCAAAAGAGCTGACCGTTCCGATGACTGCATACAAAGCGCCGAGCAGGAGTGTCTGAGGTATCTAATGGCCCTGCAACACAGCAGTGGCTGTTCGCCGACAGTGGCAGGTTGGCAGACAGCAGATAAATCTCTGGTGCACGTGTCCACGCATAATGAACATTGCCTTTATGTACTGTCTCTGCTGTGTAATCATCTATTAGTGCTAATTGCTAGAGCCTAGGGCTGAAGTGGCCTTTCACATTAAATAATATGATAATAAATAATATAGATAAAAGATCTTCTAAAAGGGCAGTTGTAAGAGAAAGCTCTTCCCTGGTTTAAAACATTGCTCTTTCTCCCCAGAGCAGAGTTCTCTGCTGCACCTTCGGTGCAAACAGACCTTTGGTGTGAGGAGGAAGAGGCTTCCCGCAGACAGTGGAGGTCAGGAGGGCCACCCTACAGATAGCATAGCCTGACACTTCAGCATTTACCTCTCTTCCTTGCTCTAATGTCAGCTATGTCTGAATCTGCATTTCAGGGTTTGCCAGGTATTGAAGCCCCTCCTATGCTGTATGGTGACATCCAGTTCACCAATGCCCATGGCACAGGGCTGGCTGGTCCCTCTGCAGCCAGACAATGTAATAAATATGAAGGATGGGAATTCTTCATAAACAGCTCTTAAATGTACCTTGCACTGCAGGATGCAATGCATTAAATGAGTATCATCCTGAGTTGTTTTATGAGGCTCTGATGAGGAAGGAGGGACCTTATCCGATATGTTTATCACCAAGTGCTTAATAGTATGGTAGTGCGACTGAAACATATCCAGATGTTAAGTCTGCTGGGGGTGGCAGGTTTGGTGGCTTGTGCGGTGTTTTAGGAGCCATATCTGACCAGGGCTTATTTGAAAAATTCTGACAGTCCCCAAAACAGTTGCCTGGGCCTCCTGTTAGCCCAGCAACCAGACTGCTCAAAATTGATGGCAACAGGGTGCCAGTGAGCAAACTGCAGGGTTGTGACCTTTGGGTTACAGCTCCTCCAGCTATTTTCTGCCCACAAATTCTGCAGACCCAGCAGATGATTGTAGTAGAGATTATTATAAGTACGGGGCCAGCTTAGATCCTGTTCAGCATTAAAGAATAAAGAGAAGAAGGAATGTAAAGTGAGCTGCAGGTAGCCAAAACTGTTCCTGTGTTAAGAAGGAAGGTGTTCCTGTAGGTGCTGCTCACAGCACTGGTTTGAACTGTAGCTGAGACATGACAATCCTGAGAATATCAAGGTCAGATCAAAATTAAACCACAAACAATTGAAATTTTGAAACTTCAATTATGTCCAAGTCTGCAATATGTAAAAGTTCAGTGTTTTGAACAAAAAACACCCCTAATTAAATTAGAGAAGGTAATCCCTTTAACATTACAGATTGTGACTTCCTTTCAGTGACAAAAAGATTTTATAACACCTAGACACCATCATGTTTTAAAATTGTAGGTTACAAAATTACAAGATGCTTCCCCCATTATGGACATGTGTGTGTGCGTGTGTACTGAAACAGCCTTTCAGTCCTTAGGTTTAAGTCCTTCACTTAGCCAAGAAATCTCAGTGCAGAAGCTTTAGGAGTCCTTATGTGACAGGCGCAGTTGTTTAATAGATTGTGCTGCCAGAAGGGATGGTTGTGATGCACAGCACAGGCCAAAAAACATTACCTTCTCAGTAATGTTTAGACTGTGGCAGAAGTAAGATTTGAACCCACATCTTTCTTTGGGGAGCAAAATTAGTAGGTGTGTGTCTAGTGCCTCAGTCCACCAAGCCTTCTTGACAGTTGTGCTGTTTATTTCATTGTAATAAAAATAAGAGTGCAGAGGAAAAAAGCCATAAATTGGTGCTGCACCACTTCTAAGTGGTCAGGTTTTGGTCAAATTCATATTCCCTACCATCAGAGGCCCCATTTTGTAAGGCACTCATAATTTTAAAGCGCTTATCAATACATACATTAATTTTGTTTCTGAATACCTGGTCATTCTTTACAGGTCCCTCAATGGAACCTGAACTCATGTTCTAATCCAGCCTCAAATGGCACTCTTTTTTTCTCCTTTCAGACATGCTCTGAAGACTTTTCTTTCATGCACAAACAGTGTGCTTGCTTCCAATCACCACCTTTCAGCAGGGGGATTTGTTTGCAGAGTTCTGTGGAGTGGTTTTTGATGACAGCTTCAAAAAACCTGACCTTCCTCTCCCTTACTGGAAGTATTTAGCCTTCAGCGCCTGACTGCAGGACACCTTGCCACACCATAAGAGGGACACACAGAAAGCAGCTGGTCTCTTGCTGAGTCCATTTCCTCTCATAAGAGACCTCTCATGAGCAGGGTAAAAAGGGGGGGGCGTTTGTAAGATAGCATTCTGTGAAAGCCTTGGGGATAAAAATGAAAGATATGGTGAATTCTTGCCAGGATAGGCAAGGTAAGATGCTGCTCTCAGGTTTGATCTCATTCATTTCTCCTGTATATGCTTAATATTTTCCTTTTTTTTTTTCTTCTTCTTTTTGGCAAGATGAATAGCAAAAGGGTTGCATGGCTGACAGAGGATTACTTTGCTCACCTCCAATTAAAAGCTCTAGAACCAAAGATTTAGGAAGCTGGGAAAAGAGCAGCTTTTGCAATTAAGACATTGCAAAGCTGGCACAAAACAGAAACCACTGACACCATCCTTAGACTCATTCCTGATACGGAAGCAAGTGCTGATTCTAATTTAAGATGTTCACAAAAGCCAACAGAAGAAGGAAAAGCCCTGTGTAGATTTGTCTGGGGCGTCAGAATTCATCTTGATTCCTCCAGCAAAAAGATCCTTCAAGGCACTGCCATTGCAGAGACATCTGCTGTTGTAAAGGATATTGTATTTCTGCCCGCCCTTATGATTAAACCATGAGGTATCCGATTTATGCTTTTAATTTGACTTTTTCACAATCTCAATACTTTGTATGCAAATTGCGGAGTTTCTACCTGCCCTTCAGCACGCTGTTAAAATAACTTGTCAATTGTATGGTTTTCCTGTACGCCTGGTGGGAGCAGAGCAGGATGTTAACAGCAGCGGGTTCCCCACATCTGTTTACAGCTCTCTCTGGCTCACTCGCAAAGCAGAGATTGGATGCTGTGTTGCTTCAGTTTTCTCTAAGAGACTTCAGCTAGACAGGGCAACTGCAATCATTTTATTCTGATCTCTTGACCTGCAGTAGCTCAGGCCAGAAACTTTCACCCGGTGATTTTTCCAGATGGAGTTCAGCAACATGTGGCTAAATGAAGCTATGAAGTTACTCCTCAGCAGGGACTCTTTCTAACCCAAAGGTGTGCAGTACCTTCCCTATCTCCTGCTGTCTTTCTCTTGCAAAGATTTGTGCTGTCAGATTTTTTTTTTCCCCCCAAGTGCAAGAGTTTAAGCAAGTATCAAGGGCACCTTACATCATAGAATAGCCTGAAGAGTAGTAACAGCAAGGCTGTACCCAGGGCACTCTCCCTCTCTGGATGTACTTAAAGCATTTACTACCAGGGTTTTGCCAACTCAGCCCATTTTGACTGGCATGTCTTGGGGAGCACTCACACTGCTGATCCCTTGGCAGAGGGACAGGAGGTAAGATAAGCAACAAGCCAGTGCTTTGGGAAACTTTTAATTGCCGCAGTTGTTTACAGATTGCCTACTTACCTATATCATGAACTGCAGTCATGTAAAGCATGAATACACACTTCCAGTTTGCACTAATTTAGCTATGTTGCTATAAAGCCCATGCATAGACCATAGCTGGGACTTAGAGACCGAGTCAGAAAAGATCCCAATTCAGTGGCAGAGCTGTGAGGCACAGCTACTACTGCAACAATTAAGAGCTACCCTAATAGACATGACAAAAGTACTAGAGATACAAAAAATTACTCTGTTCTCTTTTGCTCTTGGCTGTTGTGCTTAAGAGCTCCTCCTCTGCCTGTTGCTAGCTTGATATGTCATTACAAATTAGAATAAGGCTTTTGGAGCTGCGCTTGTGTCTTGTCCTTCCCTATTAAGCACTTGATGGGGAAAGGAATGTTACTTACCAGGCTGATATTTTTTTCCCTTTTTTTTTGTCTGTGTGCACATTTTCAGAAAAGTTTAAACCCTGTAAGCTGACCCAGAACAGCAAGGTACACACTAGAACTAAGAGGTTTCTTGTCCCCTGGGTCATCCAGTCTGACCACTGACAGAGGAAATTAAATGGCTCTGAAAGGGCTTTTCATTGAGACTCTGGGAAAGGCCAGTGTCTTGCTACCCCACACTAATTCCTCTCCACATTGTTTTCTTAATGCACTGAAGCCTCTGCTGAGCTTAGCCTTAGCATAGTCCCATATACGAAGCACGTAATTCACATTAGTATCCCAGGAACAGCAAGGGAGGTGGCACTGTAGCTAATAAGAGCTGACCCAAAGACAAGGGAGGCAAAAGCAGATTAAAGTTGATGGCCCGGAGTGGACTAACCAACAGAGAAGTTAGGGGGATCAGAAAACCTTGTAAAAGGCAGTGGGAGAGAGAGATGCTGGCCATAGACGGTGCTTTAGGCAGCTGTGACTAGATCCAACGGGGCAAGCTATATGCTTATAATAACATATTTGAATAAAGCCCTGTCACTGAAGGAGACAAACTCTTCTGTTTAACAACAAAGTGTAAGGACATGGGGTTGTGAGGGTCTCCATTTGTTTTTGCTTTGTTTCTCTAAACAAAACACTTCAACAAAAGTTGTTGAGCCACTGTGCTGGTTTTGGTTGGGACAGAGTTAATTTTCTTCACAGTAGCTCGTAGGGGGCTGTGTTTTGGATCTGTGCTGGAAACAGTGTTGATAACACAGGGATGTTTTGGTTACTGCTGAGCAGCGCTTACACACAGTCAAGGCCTTTTCTGCTTCTCACCCCACCCCACCAGTGAGCAGGCTGAGGGTGCACAAGAAGTTGGGAGGGGACACAGCCAGGACAGCTGACCCCAACTGACCAAAGGAATACCCCATACCATGTGAAATATGCTCAGCACATAAAGCTGGGGGAAGGAGGAGGAAGCAGGGGACATTCAGAGCGATGGCGTTTGTCTTCCCAAGTAACCGTTACGCATGATGGAGTCCTGCTCTCCTGGAGATGGCTGAGCACCTGCCTGCCCATGGCAAGTAGGGAATGAATTCCTTGTTTTGCTTTGCTTGTGTGCGTGGCTTTTGCTTTACTTATTAAACGGTCTTTATCTCAACCCACGAGTTTTCTCACTTTTACCCTTCTGATTCTCCCCCCCATCCCACTGAGGGGGAGGGTGAGCAAGCAGCTGTGTGGTGCTTAGTTACCAGCCAGGGTTAAACTATAACAGCCACATAAAAATGAGTTGTTACCAATGTTTTCCTTTGATTCTAGAGAGGGCTACAGTAGTGTCAGAGGGGTAGTAAAGGAGGCCCAGAGCTCCTAGCTTGGATATTTGGGATGCAGCAGAGTGCGCAGACTCTTGGATGTTGCCAGGGTCCAGCTGCCAGTCAGCTGTATCTGCAGCTACATAAATGAAGCTGGCAAGGCAGGGGCTTCATGGTTATAGCAGTTTACTATGAATGAGGCTCTGGCAGGGCACCCAATGAACCAGAGGCCTCCTACCCCTTCCTTCAGGAACCCTTGAGAGAGGAGATGAAGGCAAGCAATGGCAAGGAGGCACATGTGGGGATGTGGATCAGCAGCGAAGGCACTACCACTTCCCAACAAGGACCAACAGAGTCATCCAGACTGAGTAGCTATAAAGTCTCATCTAACAGCATATTCTCCCAGAAGTCTGATTTAGAAAAGCCTGGTATTTCTTTCTTACAGAGACCCTTCATGAAGTTTTATTTGCAAAGCATCCTCATGACTATTTTGAATATTGTATTGATGGATAAAGTTGCTAGGGATATAATTTCTCAGGCTGTCAAGAAAATGTTTTGATTGCTTTCTGCAACCTGCATGTCTGATCAAACAAACCAGTAAGTATGACTAAAGGAGTCAAGGGTTGGTATAGCTAAAACACCTGAGCAAGTCAGGGGGAGAAAGAAGCTGGAGATCTAGTGAAAGTGCCTAGAGGCAAGAACAGAGATAAGGAAAGACTAGAAATGGTAAGATGAGGATGTATACTTTCAGGATACATCTACAGGATCATTTGTTCATTTATCAAGGAGAAGTATATTCAGTGCTACCGAAAATACAAAAATCTGCTCCAGAGAATTCAGTCTGATTAGTCTGAATAGATAAATGGTAACAGAACAGTCATAAAAGTCTGGTTGTGGTTTTAGCCTGATTTCTGATGGAAAAGGTACTCGCAGGATCTTACCGTAGGCTGTGCATGTATACTTATTCCAGCTCCTAGATTATTTAAAATAGTGGAAAAAAAAAAAAGCTTGCTTTTCCTTTTCCCCACATCCTAGTAAGAGGGGTTCAAAAGGGATTAGGCTTCTTTCTTCTAACTTGTGTGAGAAGGGGAGAGCTAAGGGCTAACAGTGGAAAAGGTACTCACTGAGATGTCTTCTGCGTGTGTCTCTCAACTCTTGTATGGAGCATAATATGTCATGAAGACCATACAGAAAACAGTCACGCAGACAATTTATATGCATTCAAGAAAAATACAACTTCTGGTCATCCCCTTTTGTTTCCTAACTCAGCAGCAAGCAAAGTGGTGGTAAGCCTGCAGTTCTTCGCAGATGAACAGCATCACACACGGCATTCAGTGTTGCAATATTCTGGCACAACATGCTCACTGGGAGACAAGTCTGTTGCACTCTTCAGGTCTTTTAGACCAGACACATAGGAGATTGTTCATTCCATTCATAAGCATTCACAGCTTATATGGGGTTTATGGAGTAAAAACAATTGCAGTTGGAGGCCTGTCACTTCATTGGGTTTTATGCAGTTTCATCAGATCCACTTAGCTGCCCTGTTTTATTTCTGCTTGTACTGAGCAACCTAGGAGTGCTGGTCCCTGTGCCTCACCATGACCGGAGTACTTAAATGGGAACCCTCATCCATCAGTGTCAGAACATAACCACTGCTGATCCTGGCTGCTCTCACAAAAGTCAAAATCGGAGGCCTTTCATGGAATGGCTGCCTGTCATGTGGCATGTACTTCTGCCTGCACACCACCACTTGGCAATTAGGGCAAGTGACCAAGGCATTCCTGAAAACTGCATTTCTTAACCAGTTTTTTTTCTCCTTAACTTGCAGTCTTCTCTGGAGAGGGAATCAGGAAGGCCCTTGCTCGTATTAAACCTCAAGAAGTTTTAATGGATCTAGACATCTGCCTGTTGAATGCAGCTGTGGCTTTCACAAGTGCAGGTATAAAGATCTGTACTTGACTAAGTCTTTGCCAGTGGATTTCTTCCCTCCTGTTATTCCCAGTCTTGAGGAATGCAAGATTCCCAGCTGCTCTTCCTCAGGAAAGAGTCACAGAAAAGACAAGTCCAAGACTTTGTTAGTTCTGTTTCAATAGCTTTCCTGTCAGGGTATCTTCCTGGAAAATCCACCTCTGGATTATCAAACTCAGAAAACGCAGCTGTCCTTGGGAGAGGCTCTACACTAATTTGTTTGGATCTCCATTTTCATCTTTCCTTCTATTTCAATGAAATGGCCTGTTGAGCCTTGGCACTACTGTTTTTCATGAGTGCTTAGGAAATGCTGGAAACCAAGTGCCAGCTTTGAGGGTGACTCAAATGATGTAATAGAAAGAACAGGAAAAAAAATGTAGCTTTATAACAAATGAGCCGCTTCTGTGCTATGGGATTTTCTCTTGTTCATTGCATTCAGTGTGATGCTCCAAAAAAAGTAAGTACCACAACCAAGTCTGGGGAGAAGCATCAGAGCACCAGCAACATTTATACTCAGTATCGTGTGAAACCAAAAGGGTTAAAATCCAGGTTTGCTCTTCACATGACAGTGCTTTACACCTCTGCTGTCAGACTCTCAGTTTTATGGGCTCCAGTTTATAGATGTTTATCACATTTATATATATAGCTTTTCCTCTAAATTTAAAGACAAGGGTATTTTTCACAGCAGCCAGACTCCCATTTCTTGAATTTTTGCAGGAGTTGCAAGGAAGAAGAACCTCTAAATCACTAGGAAGCTCTGACAATGCAGACCCTACTGTGCAAAACTGCTTTTAAAAAGCACTTACTTTTTATGGTCTAATTTAGGGCGACATTGAATGTTCTCAAGAATACCTTCCAATTCCTTCAGGTGTTCTGCCCTGTTAAAATGTCTGAAAGTCCTTTCCTGCATTAATTCCAAGCCAAATGTACTATATGCCTCTTGGAACTATACCAAATGGCCAAACTTTAAGTCGTCATTTCTAGGATAAATTACCTCTCCATCAGGCTGGGTATGAAATGAATTCTGTAGGGACATGGGGACCAGGGTTGCTTTTATTTCATATGCTTTAATGTTGCATTTATTGTTTGACCTGTAACTGCTACAGGAAGAGTTGTTGTGGTGGGGGAATGAAATGCTTTTAAGATCCAAAATTCAGCCAACAAGAGACAACAGACAGTGTCACTGGCTGACAATGTTTTCAGCAGCATGTTTATACAGAAAACACTTACACGACAGATTTCCATAGAATCATAGAATCATTTAGGTTGGAAAAGACCCTTAAGATCAAGTCCAAC
>VYZW01001251.1:48826-60636 GCA_013401315.1 Balaeniceps rex | reverse complement strand
AGCCAAATGCACTATATGCCTCTTGGAACTATACCAAATGGCCAAACTTTAAGTCGTCATTTCTAGGATAAATTACCTCTCCATCAGGCTGGGTATGAAATGAATTCTGTAGGGACATGGGGACCAGGGTTGCTTTTATTTCATATGCTTTAATGTTGCATTTATTGTTTGACCTGTAACTGCTACAGGAAGAGTTGTTGTGGTGGGGGAATGAAATGCTTTTAAGATCCAAAATTCAGCCAACAAGAGACAACAGACAGTGTCACTGGCTGACAATGTTTTCAGCAGCATGTTTATACAGAAAACACTTACACGACAGATTTCCATAGAATCATAGAATCATTTAGGTTGGAAAAGACCCTTAAGATCAAGTCCAACTGTAAACCTAACGCTGCCAAGTCCACCACTGTTTTCAAGCTACTCAATTCTAAGATAAGCTTGTTTGCCACAGGGACGGCAGATTTGCCAGGCCCTGGAAGCAGAACTTCTCCTTTGTGCTTGGGCTCTCTCCTGAAATGTACTGTTATTACTGGTCGCTGCAGTGGCTTCAGTGCAGCAGCTGGGAAGTCAACTCCTGTGGAAGTGAGGCCAAAATCTGCCCCGGACTCAACACTATGGGTGCTCAGGGCGTTATCCTGTAAGCCTCTTAGTGGCTCTAGTGCGGGTCTACAGAGTATGTATTTGAGATAGAGTAAACAGACTTCCCTGTAGGAGGTCTTTGGAACAGGTTTCCCTCTCCTCTCTCCCCTACAACACTCTGAAAGTCTCAGCTTGGCTTGATACCACATTCTTGTTTGCAGAAGAAAGATTTCTCACCTACCAGCCTGGCAGAGCAACCTGCATATTGCCTATAAGGTACTGCAGTAACTGACGACATTTAAAGAGCAGACTGTGACTAGACTTTCCTCCAGCAACCCTTCCTCACAGCACTGCTTTTGCACTATTCTTCTGCAAGAGTTCAAGTACATTAAATCCTCCTTTTTCTTTCTCAAAGAATTTCCCTTCCTCTGATTTACTTCTCTGGCAATCCACTTAGCAGTGGAGACTGATAGGGGATTTGAGAGCTGACAGCCTCTTATTTACCCACTGGCCAAAGCACTACCTCTTTGGCACTCCTCCAGCAACACTTCTCAGCTCCTGCTGGGATCAGAGCCCCTGCAGGCCAGCAGCTGGAAGATCCCAAGTCTGCTTGAAGACGAGAAGCCTTCCAGTCATATAACAAGATTCATTTCTCTTTAACAATTCCTTTTTTGTTTTCTATGAGTTCTGTCCCATCCCCCAATAATAACCATGTGCCGAATAGGAAATACAGTCCTCCTCCCTTCTTCATAGCATGGACACACACACAGCTGCTACTCAGCAGAAAAAGAAAAGTTCCCAACAAATAAACAGTCTCCAGGCTGTCATCACTTTTAAATAAAAATTCGTGGAGACTTTCGAACAAGGTTGTATGTTTCAGGTGCAAGGATGTTTCCGAGTCTGCTATTCTTTTTTTTTTTTTGCTAGTACGGAAAGGACAGCATGTATTTGAGAAGCAAAAGGTCTCCAACAACGCTTCACTCCTAGCTTGCTCCAACCATCCTAGGTGGAGCTTGAATAGGAACACTGAAGACCTGGATTCATTACAAGAGATGGGGGGAAGGGAAATGAGAAGTTAATCACCTTGCTACTCTGTGCCTAAGTGCACCATTGGAAAAGAGCTACTCATCTCTTTCATAAAGTGCTTCGAAATCTGTGATGTATCAGAGATGTGGTCTGTGACAATATCATCCTTCACTAGAGTTTACAAAAAGAAGAAAAATTGCATCTAGAGGAAAGTTAAACTGAGGTGCTGTGCAGTACAAAAACACATTGGCTGAAAAAGCAACCTCTCAAATTCTTTCGTGAAAAATTCTCATGAGTTCCCTAGAACATAAAAACCAACAATGAGCAGAGCTGATAAATAAATCTCCTTGACACCTCAGAGACAAGGTATGGTTAAACTCCACAGTCCTCATCAGAGTAAGAGAAAAACAGGTGTGGTCCTGGGGAGAGCACAGGCAGCAGCACAGCCTGCCCTTCCCAGCAGCAGCTTGCAGAGAAGGCTGCAGACACATTCTCAGCCAACCAGAGCAAGCATTTACAGAGCAGGAAGATAGCAAACTTAAGATATCATCAGTCACAAAAGATCAAATGGATCAAATCCTCACCAGCAAAAAGCAGGTCCTAAAGCTATTGGAGTTTCAAAATTGAGGGCAAAAAGTGCTATGCTCCAAGCTATGCTTCCCTATCACACCTACCAAGAGGAAAACTAAAAAATAAGTAGCGATGCACATTCCCAAGGCTAATGATCTCAAGCACCTAAAAGCAAATGGTTCTCTCCTCAGGCCAAACTACTGCCACATCTGAGCATCCCTGGTGATTTACAGTCCCTGCAAAATAAACAAAATTTCAAATATAAGGCAGATTTTCTCCTTACCTGATGCTTCTGGTGTCCCAGGATCAAACTACTGCCATGTCTGAGCATCACTGGTGATTTACAGTCCCTGCAAAATAAACAAAATTTCAAATATAAGACAGATTTTTCTCTTGTCCACCCACAAGTCACTTGTGCTGATTTTACAAACATGAGGTCCCATATTAGTTGTTCTGAGTACGACAAGCTCATCGCAGAAGTTTCTTCCTAGAATATATTTAATTGCACATTCTCCCCAATTAACTTGGAATGCAAAAGACCTGTTATAATCCTTCTACCGAGTACCTCAGCCACTACTGTAAGGTGGGACGCCTAAACGCAAGTGGTCTGGATCGCATCATTATAACAAGCACCCTCTTTGCCGCTACAGTGCTATATCAAACAGGAGCTCACCTGCTGTTTAAGAAAAGGACTCTCCTTTCCACCTAGAGGAATAAGGAGGGCCCATGCATTCTGGTCCTCCAGCAAAGGGAGGACTGTGAGTAGTGAGAGGGAAAGTTGTAGGTAGAAAGATCAGTAAGTGCTTCAGGGGGTTGCATATCTGATAAAATTTTCATGGCTATAACCCATCTTGCTGTCTCTGCTTCTTCCTCCCCATTAGCTGATCAGCCCTTTCTACAAGGTGCAGTATTTAAACATGAGCAAGAGATTGATGCAAAAATTCTGAGAGGTGAAATTAAACCTAGAAAGCCTAAACTTCCACCTTTAAATGGGTATATCCCCACAGCTATCAAAAGCAGCTCAAAGGCATTTGTAGGCTGCTGAAGACTGACACAAAGCAGGATACAGAAACAGAAGGCTTTTGCTTGTCTTTGGGAAAACAGGCTATCTCTAAGAAAGAAGAAAGACAAGATAGCTGCTGTTTAACATCTGGACTGTCATAACACCTGCATTACAGGTCACTGCTCTGTTGTCCAAGTGCTGTATGAATGCAGAACAGAAAGAAAGTTTCACAGGGAAAAAGAAAACAAAATAGCAGAAGGAGAACATCAGAGCAAGCTACTTCTGAAACAAAGCTATTAAAGCCCCTAGGATCTCCTCTGTGGCCATTATAAGGGGATGGCTACAGAAGGGCATGCTGGGAGAAAACCTTCATTAGGGAAATACCTGGTAATAACACTAATTAGCAGAAGCTGGGTGGGGGTAGGGTGGTGTGATTGGGAGCATTGCTAACATTGAACTTGGCTTACTTGTGTTGGAACTGTAATGGCAAGTACTGAAAACAGCAGCAGGCCTTAATGGTATCTCTAATTGCTAGGAGTGTATGTTGTTGGGAGGAGCCTTTGGCATTCTGGACAAGCTGGGTTACCAGCTGTGTATTGTTTCATACCCCAGTGAGGCAACAAGATTGATTAGATGGCTCTATGGGCTCTGCCTTCTATGCACAAGCAGAGTAGCTATGTCATCACCTGGAGCAGCAGTTTCTTCATGGAAAAATTACAAGTGGCAACAGCCAGTTTTCTGCAGGCCCTGTTCCCTCTGACTCAAGTTCCTGGCGGGTGGCTAGTTTCAGCTTAAGTATTTGGTAAGGTATATGTGTAGGGAGTGTAGCAGAAGTACTAAGATGGGTATGAATTAAGTGTGAGTTGAGGTGCATGTGTGAGGGTTTAAAGAATGGTCTGTATTAATAACCAAGGACACTGTTTCTGTTCAGACAAAAAGCCCCACAGACCTTTACCCTGCTAAGGCAACAACACAGATGACTGCCAGCAGCAGACCCTGCACTGTGACAACAGAAGGAGCTGCAGCATATCACAAATGCTGTTGCTTTTTTATGCTAGCCCAATGTGAAGACAGACTATAGCAAGAGGGCGTAAAACCCATCCAAAAATTAGTCTGTCACCACCAGTCAACAGCAACACAGGAGACACAGCATGGACTTAGCAGCCTGCATCCCAACCCCTATGCTGCACACAAGTGATCCTGCCCAGACCACTTGGACACATACATTTTGCTTTATAAGTATGGGGTTGTAAAAATGAGCGGATCAATATGCTTGGAGATTTTCTGTAAAAATTAAACCACCTTCCTCTTCCATAAGATCTTGAACTGAGTCTTCTTGCACTATTTTCCAACATACGGAGGCAGAATGTTGGCATGTTCACCTCTTAGCTCTGCTTTCGGAGCAGAGACAGAAGACTGTAACACTTCAACACAACCATAAATTGAAGGTAATCCATCAGGCAGGCAGGGGCACCTTCAGAGACTCACAGGCATGGTTGTGAGCCAATACCCTTGATGGACCTGCTGGCTGCTCTTTTGGGTGCCAGAGAGTTTCTAGCAGCAACTGGCAGAATCTGCTTCTGCTCTGTGAACTATATTTAGCTATTTTCAGGCACCAGGCAAAGAGGAAGGGAAGTTGCTGGCATCTAAAACACAGAGCTGTGGAGAGAAAAACCCCTCTCAGTAAGCAGGCCAGCCTGATGTTATCAGAGCATGTTGGTTAAACTCTCCCCATGGGGATAAAGGTGAGAATTTAATATACATGGAAAATTAACAATACCAGGGAAAGGTAGCCATGTGGAAAGAAATGCATTAATTAGAAAACCTCCCAGTGAGTTGAAGGGAAGCAAAAGGTCTGTAGCCATGTTACTTTTGGGGAGGCAAGTGGAAATATTAGCCGGGAGCAGCACTGAGCCTAGAAAGAGAACATGATAGAAAAGTGGTTCTCCAGCTCCGGAGAGAAGTGTAATTTGTTCTCATTATTCACATTCCCTTTGTAGTACTAACGGTATTTCTTGGTGCTCAGTTCTTGTAAGCACCATTTCTCCTCCAAGACACCTAAGTCCCTGGTGGTTGCTCAGGATGGCTAGTGCAGTATACATTCATACTAAGAAGGTATCTCTGTCTGAAGTACCAGAAAGAGCTGTAGCTGTAACATGATGAGCTGGGGTGTAAAGGGAGGCTGCACCACCCAATGAGGCTGATAAAGGAGCTGCCCCCTGCCCCTTGGTTGCAGCCCTGCATGAGTGATCGTGGGGCCTGGTCTGCCTGATCTCAGTTGGCATTTCTGGCTCTTATGTGACACACACAAAGTTATCAGACTCTGTCCTGGGAGCTTCCTTACCTTGTAACAAGAGTAAGAAAATATTACCATACCAATATTCTTTCTCCCACAGAGATGTAATCAATCCCAGTACCTCAGACTTTGTGTGCAACCCTACAGTAGCAAACTAGCAATACCAGGTCAAACACTTGCATAGTGAAGGGTAAGAGGAAGTGAGAAGGAACCAGATTTCATTTTTTAACTTTTAAGAGAGTTTTATAAACTGTAGTTAGGAATAAATGGTTTGAAAATGCATGAAGAGTCCCTAGCTAGTGCCCCAGTGAACCTGTAGTAATGTTTTGCCTCTAAAGCATTTAGAAATGTATGAAAAGTGTTATTCAAATGAATAAATAATAGCTCTCAGACTGTTTTGCCTGAAGAACTGCATACGCTTTGCATAAGCCCTTGCGTCCACAGCGCTGTGTTCCAAGCCCCTCCTTGGCAAGCAAGGGAGGGAAGAGCAGGAGAGAAAGGACTCATTAGCAATGCTTCGAGCCAGAAGTCCAGATGGGATCTGAAGCAAAACAATGTGGGAAACGTGGCTTAAGGTTCAGTCTGCATGAGGGGTGCATCTGGTTTTGTGTTAAAAGTATACCTTCACTTCACCTGCTAACTATATGCATCTCAAACTAAATGAGTTTCCCCTTATTAAAGTGCAATGTATCCTAGTTTTCAGTCCAAGTAAGGTTTCACACAGGGAAGTAGACATCTGCTGAGCATTTGCACATGTGTTAAAAAGGGAAGACAGCACTTTTCTGCCCTCCGAAAGCAAGTTCAGTGCTGTTGAAGCGTAAAGCACACAATGAAATAGGAGGTAAGCAGCAACACCGGGCAGTGATAAGCAGGGATATACATGTTTGCCATTAATACTGTTGCAGCTAGGAAAGAAGCTGCATCTTTCTAGCACTGACAGCAATAAACCAGCTTAAGAAGGGAGGCTGCAGAAACTCTGTCCCCTTCTGCCCTGTAAAAAAACCTGCTTCGTTTCAACCCGATGCAGAGCTCTCCAAGACACAAAATCCTTTTGTGTTATACAGAAGATCGTGGTCATCACAAGTCCTTCCAGCATGTAAGTGGCTTCTCTCCCCGAATTTGCAGAATGTTTTGTTGGTTTCTTTATCTAGCTGAAGTTGAAGGGAAAGTGGTCATTCACCACAACAGCAAAAATGGTTATGTAAACTTAGAACTTTCCCCTCTTATTTTCTCCTGCACATAAAGCAACAGTACATGCCAGTGCCAGGTGTTACATGGTTTTCGGGATGCTGTATTTGCATGTTTTACAAATGCACAAAGCTGTAATACTACATAGGACATTATTCATCAAAAGGGATAGCCCAGCACAATCAGAGCTCTTCCAGACAAAACTGAGAAAATTGCCTTTTCTTATCTGTAATACAATATATAATATAGAGAGTGTACAATACAATAGAATACAAAATGTATGATACAGTGTCTCTATAATACATTCCCCTGTAGAAGCTGAGATTAATTTCTAGAAGGACAGTCTCTCACCTCTTTCCCAGTCCCTGTCCAGTTCAAACACTTGGTAACTATTTTCTAGAATGCCCTTGCAGCCTCACTGCAGGAGCAGGTCTTTCAAGCACCCAAGAACGAAGCATATAATGCCAGACTACTGTCCTGGTTTCAGCTGGGGTAGAGTTAATTTTCTTCCTAGTAGCTGGCATAGTGCTGTGTTTTGGACTTAGGATGAGAAGAATGCTGATAACACACTGATGTTTGAGTTGTTGCTAAGTAGTGCTTACCCCAGTCAAGGACTTTTTCAGCTTCCCATGCTCTGTCAGGTGCACAAGGAGCTGGGAGGGGGCACAGCCAGGACAGCTGACCCCAACTGGCCAAAGGGCTGTTCCATACCATATGGCGTCATGCTCAGTATAGAAACTGGGGGGAGATGGCCAGGGGGCAGCGATCGCTGCTTGGGGACTGGCTGAGTGTCAGTCAGCGGGTGGTGAGCAACTGCATTGTGCATCACTTGTTTTGTAGATTCTTTTATCATTAGTATTATTTTCTCTTCCTCTGCTGTCCTATTAAACTGCCTTTATCTCAACCCATGGGTTTTCCCCCCCCCCCCCCGATTCTCTCCCACATCCCACCGGGGCAGGGGAGGGTGAGCGAGCGGCTGTGTGGTGCTTAGTTGCTGACTGGGGTTAAACCTCAACAACTACATGTGCAGTAAGACCCAACATCTGATTATATTTATGCAAATGCCTATATTTATTAGCATAACAGGAAGATTGTTCTACTGCCTGCAAAGAAATGAGCCCCTTTATTCAAATAGATGTGTCAGTTCTGAGCAGTTAATAAGATCTATTTGTAACCCGTAGGTATGCACGATAAAATCAGGATACTTAGCACTTCTGTTGGCAGAGTTTTGCCTAGTATTCTGCTAGGAATATTGGTAAAAGGCAACAGTGCAATTATGAAGAGAGATATTTAAGTACTCTTCAGGGTAATTCTTGATAGTGGCAAGGGAACCCAAACATACTCAAAATCTTAATCTAGTTTCAGCTGCCAACACTGTTGATTGGAGGACCCAGTAGGATGGTGATGTCCCTGCAAGGCATCCAGCCAGGGTCAACCCACCACACCAGATGAGATCCATAAGATGATGAGAAAGGGAGAGCTTGGCAGAAGAGAAGGCACCATCATCATCTGCTCCCCTAGAAACAGGGCCCTGAGGACCTTTTAAGGCTAAATGCACCTGTCATCTTGGTTTAAGAACTTGAGGGCATTATAAACTTGGATAAAAGTTTGGTTGGACACAAGATCAGCTGCAGCTTCTCATTTGCAGCTGCTCTCTCTAGGCTTTAGGTTTATTTAACTTGGTTCTTATCAGCCTGAGAGAGGACTAGGCTGGGTTGCACTGAGACAAGGAAATCTCATTCTGATTTACTTTGTGGGGGAGAGAGAGAGCTGGGCAGTCGTGTGCATCAACTTAGCACAATTCATGACAACTAGTCTAAGGAGGAACCAGGAATACCAAATGCGGACCCTAATATACAATACTTCACTGCCTCCCATCATGCTTGGGAAAGTGTCTGGGATCCTGTGGTAGACACTGGAATTGCTGTTTTCATTTTTCCCTAATTAGCTATAAAATCATGTTTGCAACCTGCTAAAATGCCTACACTTAGACTGGTGGGTAGCAAACATTTGCCCATCTGCCAAGAGGTTTTCCAGCCGACATTTAGGTAAATAGAGAGATCAGACTGCTATTCACATCTGATTAACAAACACAGCCTCTAATTAGCCCATGTGATTAAGATTAATTTGAGAAGTCACTCCCTTACTCGGTGATAATGATGATGATGAGAAAGAAGAAGAGCAGTCCTATTTCGCTCCAACTCTGCAAAGGAAAAGCATAAATGTTTAAGGGCATGTTCAGAGCAAAGGGTTAAGCCACTGCTAGGGTAACTCCACTGATAATCTGTGTGATTTTTCCCACCAAGGAATTTGTTGCAGAAGGGCCATAGTACAGACAACCAGGGTTGGGGCGAGAAAAGTCGCCATTTCTTACCAACCCACCAGCACTGTCTGCCTGTCTTCTCTTAAGATTTGTAATTACAGCATAGGAGATGGGTGTCAGACCCTCCTAGTCTTAGGGGTCTAGATTTTACTTCCCTGAGAGAATACAGCTGAGATTCAGAATCTGGGTCTTCCTGCACAGAGACAGGGGCTAGGCTGCGAAATTCCCCACGACGTAGGAAAGACTCTCACACTCAAAGCTGCTTGAATTTCACTGTAATAGTACCTACTTATAGCAGCGTGCTATGGACCACTGCAGTTCTCCCAAGAGATTTGCGTGTTGGGAAAAGGTGTTTCTTCAGTGTTGCTAAATAACACATTGCCTGTTGTTCACATGGTTTGATGCAACAATTACTACGATCAATTTGATTTGTAATGTGTCCTGTCTTATGAATCACTGAGTTATTAACCTTAACAATGTCAATGAGCTGCTAGCGTAATTGAGTCTCAGCAAATTAAGGTTTGGGGTAATTATTAAGAGCTGCTTTGTACACAGGAATATATTAATATGTTATTGATGCCAAGCAATTATACTCTTGCAATGAAAGAAGAATTCAGAGTGACTGTAGCAAAAGATATAAACCTAGTCTGAGCAGCCTCAAGTAACAGAAGGTATGTTGGCATATTGATTACAATTTCCGTATATTTCCCTTGTCATATTTACATAGCACTGAGCGATTTAACATGGTGTTGCAGAACTCCCATTTATTGGCCTGTTTTCCTCCCAGATAAAGGATTTGACAACCAAAGCTGCTCTGAGAGGATAACATTCACTCCCAGTCTATTCCAAGGGTGTGAATGCCAGGCAGGACTGAAGAAATAAAATGGGAGAACACTACATACAGCATATTTTAGTGTAAAGGCACAACCTGCAACCTGACGCGCTTTCTTTCTTTAGGTGAGTCACTGAGGGAGTTATTGCTGTTGTGTATATGAACACTTGCATGCCATTAACATCTTTACATTAATTAAAACCATATTGAAATTCAAAACAAAAATTTTAAAATGGCTAAAAACCCATCAAAACAAACCTTAGAAAGGAGAGAAGAACTGAAACCCCAATAAATATGTAACATGAATGACAAATTTCATAATAGCTTCTGCAAAAACCACAATTATCTGGAAGGATTTTAGAACTATACCTGTATCAACAGGGCAATCTGCTCAGTCAGTTGTACATATAAAAATATAAGTACCAAAAAGTCTATAATTTCTTTTGTCTGCAAAGAATCACCTGCAATCATCTAAGTTGTTTTCAAAGGATTCAAACTGAGCTAAAGGAAAAGAAAAATAAAGTGGAGAAAAGAATGTTCTGGGGAAAAATACAGTATTAGAGTTTGTTGCATGAGTTGCTTCTGCTTAATATTATTCTGAATTTACTATGCTGTATCGCACTCCTCTTACATATATATGAGTTACCTATCCTTCCAGGCCTGATATTTAAAACACTGTCACACTTTTCTGGTGAGAGAGATTATTTCTCTGTACAAACCCACCCTCCCTATTTAAGAATCGTGATAGTGAAACTGGCTATAGGAAAGTGAGAAGCAATTTTTCACCTGCCAAATATGATTCTACTATCTCCATTTAGAACAGGAAATCTCCCATTACCTTGGCTGTGCATAGCATGCAAAAAAACTCGTTTCACTTGCCAGGCAGGGCTGGATTTGGGGAGATGTGATACCAGCTAGAAGTAAAATATTTATGCAAATACTTCTTCCCAGGGCGATCTGTATTTTTAAAGCGCTCTCTTCACCACAGATATAATGTCTGACTGTCAGCACTGTCTGCTGCCGGTCTTCCTAGAGGAGTCATCCTTTGCTAATGGTAAAGATTGTTAGTGTCGCTTCCAGGTACTAAAGATTCTTTTAAATCTGTTTGGTCTGTTGATGGTGATTATTCCAGTGAGAAATGCTATCCTTAGCCTAAAGTGTGGCCACAGCCAGCCCAACCACACACAGCTTGCAATGCAGGAGGGATCTTCGCCTTAGCAAGGAATAGAATTACGAGGGAGGGAATTAGGACGAGCTCTCAATTAGATTATTATGTTTTTGTCTGTCACAAAAGCTGAGTCATGATTTCTGACAAATATATTTGCAAGTGAAGCGAGTGTGCCCTGGGAACCATGAAAACAGGGGAAATAGAAAATTTGGAAAATGCCCCTTTCCCTCTCTTTTGACCCCAGTGAGATTCTTCATCGGCTCTACTAAGCACCATTGTTAAGAGCCTGTGTAAGAGAGCTAAACTAATTTTGAACAATGGGCATTTCCAACAAAATTCAGCAGCAGGCATATTCACTCTACCTTCCAGAGCAACGGGAGCTGTGGAGGAGTTATCTGGATATTCAGGCACATAGCCACGATAAGACTGTTTACAACCAGTTTTGATGACAGACGCTTTCTCTTTCTTAGGACAGATATTAACCTTGCTACAGGCTCCCAGGGAAACAATTAATGTAAGTAAATAAGATAACCAAAACCTGTCTCAAAATAGACTTCTGTTCTGCAAGTAATCAGTGTTGCAAATGCCTATGGTACTAGTCAGGTGGAATGTTAAGTTATTGCTATGTAAATGCTTTCTAGGCCTAATTAAGATGCAGACTTCAATGTGCTATTTGCCCCCCACCCCTCCGTCTCCAAAGTGCTTGCTGTCTAATAGAGAAAAAAGATAGCATGTGGAGGCATTAGAAGTCTGAGTTAATGGAAGGGGGTAGTGGTGGGTGCACTGGACCTGATAAACAGAGAGATGATGCCCTCGCAGTCACTC
>VYZW01001251.1:6302-43893 GCA_013401315.1 Balaeniceps rex | reverse complement strand
TCCATCCTCTCTCAGTACAGTCTCAAAAGCTAGAGAAGTCTTCGCTATACAGCAGTGAGAACAGCAGGGAGTGTTCGTGAGCTGTTACAGCTCCAACACACGTTGCTTCCATTCATCTTTCATCCTCAAAGAATAAATAGCCTAAAGGGCCTATAATAATGGTTAAATTGTGTAATGTAAATTAAAAGCAAAAAGAAAGAGCAGAAGCCACTGAGACAGTAGAAAGCATCTCTCTGCAAGCAGGATTGAAATCAGCCATCCCAGAATCCTCCAGCTGAGCTTGTCGCTGCATTGGCTTTTAAAGGTCCTTTTGCATCAGTGCACCTTATTTTCTTGTTGGTAAGCTGAGGGAATGAGAAATTCTTTCTCCAACCTTTAGTCTTGTCTATCTAGATTATATTTTGCAGTAAAAGTCTATGATACATCACATTCCAAGTCTCATCTTATGTGTGTGATTGTATAATAATAGACAACCCCGGCTATTGGGTATCACATTAAGCCAGGAACACTCTCTGTGTGCGTGCAGCTCTGTGTGTATATGTATTAATTCAAGAGCCAATATGCTTTTCCTTACCAATGAATTTGTTTTGCCCAGCACTTCAGTTAGATTATAAGTCGCAAAACTCTGTTCTGCTCTTCTAAAACTCTCTCTAATAGCTCCATCTGAAAAATACTCTTCCATGCATGCCATGTACCTCATGTCTGATATAGCTGCGTACTATTGTACAGCAGCAACACCTTGTTTCTGAGGTGGTTGCTTTTCAACTTGTGTTGATGTCCTCTCTTGTAAGTTGTGTATCTGACTATGAGTTGCTCAGTCCTAGATCTTTTTCCCATGACCACAAAACAACTTAAGATTTTTTTTTTTAATTACTCATCTTTAACAACCTAATTTTGACCACAGAGGCAGATAGGAATTCAAGGATTATCAGAAGGAACAAAGAGGAGCTGTTGTGTGTTTAATAGTTTTTATTGTTGTTTTCTACCTGTCTCTACCTTCAGCAACATTGCTTTTCTTTCCCAAATCAACTTTAGCAGTGGATAATTGGCTCAAACACCAAAAACTCCAGTTGCAGAGTTCATGGCATCATTAAGCCTCAGGTTGGGGGGGTTAGTTGTAGCAGGTGATTTTAATTTGCTGCAGCAGTCAGCAAAGGTAAAACCAATATCAATATATTTATAATCTTGTGTTGCTGCCTCAGTTATTTAATGTGTGTGGAAGGAATAAATTGTGGAACAGACTCTTACAGTGTTAAAGAACAAAGATTAAGCAAAAGAAATGCCTGGGAATTTAAGTATAAGATGTTTGTATCTAAATGTTTAACATTTAAATTTAACAATTAAGCGATGGTTGAAGGAGTTACATGCCAATTTATGACAGGAACATTAGGGTCATCTGAGCTGAAGTGTTGGAGCTTAGCAGTGATTCAAAGACATCTTTGTGTTGTATTGCTAAGCAACCCCATCCTCAGCTTTGTGGCTTGTTAATATCACGTAACCTTATTTCAGAAGTAAGCTGCAAAAATGAAACTCCTAATTTAGGGAAGAGGATCAAGGAAGCATAAATGTTACTTTTGTAGTCTGTTGTCTACTTTAAAGGGGGGTTACAAGTGGCAGCTGGTGGGATGGATCACAAATAATAGCCTTTTGCAGTCAGCAAGTTTTCTTCCTCAATGTTCAATGCTTGAAGCTTTTAGGATTATCAGATTCCAATAAGAAAAGGAAAAACTGATTTTACTTACTAAGTGAAAAAACTAAGCCTGCTCTTTGTGCTGGCGTGGGAGCCCAGTCTCTGAGCAGAGGAGAATCTCCTCTGCAACAGCTCCACTCAGGGCAGCATCAGCCTTCCCTCCTGTAGTCCATGTGGGCCTCCATCCCTGCGCTTTGCTTCTCCTGTGCTTCTTCCCGTACCACTTGTGAGGTCTGATGAGGAGACTGAATCTCAGACTAACTTGGAGTCAGATGGGGCCTTTGGGCTTTGCACCAGGAACAGAGCTAATGGGGAGCTTATCACAGGAGATGAGGTTCTGGCTTTTGGAAAAATCTCAGTCCACAAAGACAGACGTGAGGGGGTGACAGCATAGGAGGGGGAGCCAGGACACACAAAGCAAGAGAAATGCATAACACAGTAGGAAAGGAGATAAGAGGGATCTGAGGGTGAAGAGCACACACATGCTACACACGAATAACAGTATATTGAATTTTCCTTTAAGATATCCAGGCCTATCCTATGTCTGTGGCCTGCAGCCACCACCCACCTCAGCTGCTTAGTGCAATCAGGACAAAAGCAATCAGTCCACCACACTCTAAAGACAGCAATAGTAGGACCAATGCCTCACATACCTGAGAAAGTTTGTACCAGTTTAGCTTAAATCATTTTTCATGCTGATTCAAATTGCATCAGTGACAGAGGCCAGGTGGACCCACAGTATGGAAGAGTGACTGAAAGAGGGGATACTCTTTGTTTGGTCCATAAGAGGCATGAGTAAGTGTAACATTATAAAGGCCAGAAAGGATAAGCTCCATTTACTGTGGTTATACTTGTCTTTACAACAGGGCGGCTCAGCTTAACACTTTTCTTAAATTGATTCCCAGCTGACTTGGTTTGAATTGGAGGTATAAAATGAAACGAGAGCACCCACACTCCTTTGAACACCAATGAAGCAACACTGTTTTAAAATTTTGCCTTTAAATAAATCATGCTGACCTTGTATACAAAAAAAAAAAAAAAAAAAAAAAAAAAAAAAAAAAAAAAATCAATCGCTCGGTCTTTCTTCCCCTACACCTGGCATGATCCTTCTTATGGAATACACAGCAGCCAAAGAGTTACGGAGAGAGGAACAGTGGTAAAGAGGGAATGCAGGGTAACTCTTTGGGCTGGGTAAGTCTGTACATATGCATCCTGGGTACTATACCAGAAACTGAACTCCAGTTATACCAGGTATTCATTTAGTTCTCAGGTATCGTATTTTATTTCAGAAGGAAAACAAGAAGGTGGGGGGGGGAAACGATGTGAACGTTTTCCTCCTAATATTGTCATACAACTATAGTAACCATGGTAACAAGAGGAGCAATGTCTCAGAGATTGTATGTCTGGTAAACACATTCTCTAGACTTCCATTTATTATGGTATTAAATAGCATGTTTGTGCTGAGTCCTAGCACAATGTAGTATTACATTGTTATCACTGAGGGCCAAATGCACTGGCTGAGCATTCAGCAGTTACTGGTCCTAAATGCAGAAATATTAGCCCGTGGTCCAAAGACTCTTTGTGGGAAAACAAACATAGCAGCTTCCACAAATGTTCCCATCTCCCTGGGAGGTTGGTTTGGTGAGGTCTGTTCTCCCTCTAGTGTCCTGACAACTGCAGTAAGAACCTACCATTACTGCCAGCTGCCAGAGCTGCTCCTCTAGCTCCAGCAAGAAAAGCCAAGTGCCCTTCACAAGCAAGATTTAGGTTCAGTCCTTGTCCACACATAGTTGTGGTGGGCTTTGTTTGAGCTTTTCTCCCAGGGACTAGTAAGAGCTGGTGCCTGACTTCTGAGCTGGAAGACCATTTTGATCCCTGCTATTCATGCGCACACAGACATAAGCCCCTGCCCAGTCCCTGCCTGCCGCCCAGATGTGCTGCAAACCATTAGCAAAAAAAACAAGAGAGTTCACACTTCTGTGAAGTATTGGCTCCAGCTGTTATAACATAGTGCTTTACACATTTTCTCAGTATCAATGTTGAAAAACATATTTTAATATTTTACTACTCGCCACCTCTCCTCACCCCAGTTGTATTGCCAAAGATAAAACTGGAAAACTGGTAAATGTGATGCCTTGTGTAAAGTGACTGTAGAACTGGGCATTTCAGGGGCAGGAGGTTGAATCCCAGTAACTGTTGTTCAGTGCTGAAAGTACTTGAGTAGATGAAAGGAAATCTCTTCCTGTATGGCCCCACTGTGTGTGTTTTCCTAAGGAACGTGTAAATCAACGCTGCCTCTGTCCTACTAGACTTTATGTGAGTGGACAGTCTCACCAGACTGCAGTGTCTGAGTTTCTCTCTGCTTGATGCATGCCTCCTATGGTGAATGTCAGTGCCCCCCACCGTCCCACTAACAGGAGCAACCAACCCAGGTTCATTTAACTCAGTCCCCGACGCAGAGCCAGAAGCAGCCATACCCTTCCTTCTCTAGCCCTGCCTTTTCACAGGGCTGTAGGTGACCACCTCAGAAGCAATGATGAGCTGAGCTAGAGTGACAGGAGCCCTCAGTCTGGGTCCCTGTCCTCCTTGCCCTATGACAACCCCTGCTCTGTGACCTCTATCAAACATTAGCATCATCTGCTTAAAGACCAACAGTGAGGTGAAGCCTTGCTTTTCCACTGGATTCTCAGTACTCCAGTAGTTCTACTGAATATTATCAGTGTGGTAAGTTACTTGAATGTAAACCCTCTCAAGAACTGAAGGCCTGGTCATTTCCTTTCTGCTCAAATAAGCTTTGTTTTTTTTCAACTTCATGAGTTTATTCAAGCTAGAGGCTCCATTCCATACTAATCTCCTAAGCAGACCTGTCAAGTTTCATGGTAGGGTCAAGGGGAGAATGAAGAAGAAATTCAAGCAACCTGCAGTCTGCCTGAAAATCCAACTTGAACAGCTCCCAAATGGAGTCTTTGTCCAAGTTTATTTCCCTTCAGCCACTGGGTGCAATCAACAGATGTGGCCTCATTTCAAAGACAGCTTTTCCTGGAAGAGTGAGGAAAGTCACGTTGTTCTGCCTTCACTTTGCTTTTGCTTTTTGCAACAAGTCAGTTTTATGGCTGGCTACGGAAGGAAACCTAAAAAGCTCTGCCTTCTGCTGCACGGCTCTTGGAACTACTCTCTGTTTTGAAAGCAGAACCTTGAAGCTTCACAAAAGTTCATTGAATGCAGTTTCTTGAATACAGTAGTAAAAGATTCATACATGAATGTTTTTAAAAGGGGAAGAAAAGACTAAAATTTTGCATGCTCGTCTAATAATCAAATTAACTGTAACTTGGCCTGCTACCTTTGTCTTGATAATTTTGACAAGTAGCTTTTGGGAATCAGACAATCTAACCTGAAGATCAGACAGTCAGCATATAGGCTTGGAATATGCTTCCTATTTTAAAAAGTAGACTTTCAAGGGAGCCTGATTGGTTACAAAGCAGAAGCATACTTTTTTCTTATTTTTCCCTTTAAGAATGCACATTTTTTTATCTTGCAAAACCCACTGAGAGAAAGTAAATCTGGGGCACAAATTTTGTAGGATACAAAAAGGCTCAGGATAGCCATAGAGAGAGCAGGGCTGTCGGCATTATGCAGCACTACAGCAGCAAGGTTTATTAAAAGGTTTAATTTGATGTTTTGTTCCCCTATTTCACATTAAAAAATCAAACCTCTTACTGAACAAATTTCCCCAGAGGCAAGATCCTCTGAAGGTTTCTTGCCCCTTCCAATGAAACATCTGCCTATCTCAGAGCTGAGGCTCTGCCTGTGTTTCAAAGCAGCCAGCAAAGAGACTACCCTTTGACTTCAGTACGTGCTGGACTGGGCTCCGACTGGCCGCCTCGCAAGCTGCAGCCGTCTGCCACGTACATGTCAGGGTCTTTTATTGTGATTGTGAGGGGAAAGGATTCAGTAGAGAGTGAAAAGAATGTGGTTTATCTATCAGAGTCTGATATTTCAAAGTTTGCTGGGCAATTATCAAGAAAGGGAGAGCATCACTTTTGCAAAATTGAATGGCCCAGATTAGCTGCTAATCGGCATTTAGCAATTTGCAATGGACCAGGCTTGGTGACATGCACAAGAAGGGGCCGTGGCAGGCAGCCAAGGCACAGAAGTGAGACTGTTCCTGCACAGCCCACTATTCCCTCACTGGAAATATTTAAGTGAGAGGCATGGCCGGCCACGTGAAAAGCAGGGAGTTGAAGGAAAAGTCTCCTATCTACCCTCTCAGGCTTCCTTGTTACTGAACAATGGAGGAAGGGAAGAAACTTTCTGCCTTTCTACTTATCTTGCCCTGTACAAGTTCACAGGAGCACCGCTGCCAAAAGTGCGGGCAAAGAACACTAGCTGAACTGTCATCAAAAGGAGTGTGAGTATGCTTCTGTACGATTTACCTTTTTTTTTTTTGGTATTTGTTTCTCTCATTTTTCCAATTCCCTCCATTAGATTTAAAACCTGTTAGTGACCTCATGAAAGGTTAAAGTAGCAGGGAGATCTGACAGTAATTTTTGCTTTCTGTAGCTTTTCTGACCCAATCCTCCTCTCTCCCTCTTTCATTCTCCTCCCTCCCTAGAAACAAAGGGTTTTTTCTCCTTCCTCGGACTTTTCCCAAGTCTTTCTCATTCCCATCTGATTCTAAATTGGGACCACACCAAGATGCTTTTACACGGTGAGCACTGACTCAGCATTCAATAGCAAACGTGTTCTGATTTTCTCCCCTTGATTAATTTTGTTAGAGAGGTGATGAACTCCACCTCTGACCTCTCCTCCCTGCCTGTCAGTCGGCTTTCACTGATGCAGGCAGCTTTTAAGCAACTCTAGTAACTTGATCATCCCTGCAGAGCCTTTTTGTGGCTAGGAATAGAACATCTTTTGTCCACAATGGGCAAGTGAGATTAATGACTCTGAGTAGCCCCAGTAATATCAATATTCATGTTGTGGGTAGATGTGCTAATACTGATAGAAAGACCTATAGTATCACACTGCAACATTGCTAATTAACTTCACCCGTGGTCCTTGAAGCCTATGCTGGGTAAGCTCGATCATATAGGAGAGGTAAAATTGCTTTGCTCTTTTTTCATCCCCTCCATTGCTCACAGATAATATCACTCTACTGTTCCAGTGTCCATAGCAATACTTTTGAATACTGCTGCATTTTTGCAGTCTAGATTCTGGAAGCATCACGCTGTCTGCCTGTTTAAGACCTGGTCCTCCTTCTTGGACCTCAGACTTCACCTCCTCTTGAAGTCTAGTCCAAAGAGCAACTATCTCTCAGCCATGCCTCAAAGTTCAAGATCTTAGTGCTCCAAAGACAGCACTCATGACTACATAATCTCTCAAGGTGCACTGCATACCACCCTGCAGGTCAGATTAGAGGGCCTTGCAGAGAGCAAGCTGTGGGGCAACACAGCTCAAGTGGCAGGCAGAGCACGCTTTGCAAACCAGGCAAGTCCCCATGGAGCAAAGCATAGATAAGTGTCACCAAGGCATGGGGGCTGGGGCTGGGCTGGGGCTAGCTATGAAGCTGTCACGTGCAAAGCTCTGATGGGGTGGTGTAGGCACAGGCTTATACCTCCTCTCCTAGTGCTTAAGAAACCCCGTGAGGACCATCCCATCTACTCCTATCCAGGTCTCTGTCTATCATGGTCAGCGTGGGCAGAACTGAGCATTTCTCTAGCTTTTAGTAATTTTGCTGCCAAGGCTGCAAACCCTCCAGGCACTAATAAATGAATAGAGCTCCCCTCCCATCTTTTCTGATCCACATCCTTCCTACCCAGTCAACCTGCCAGTAGTTTTACCTTTCCTCTAGCTCCCTGTTGATGATTCTGTAATGTTTTCCTGAGCAGATTAACTCTTTGCTACCTGAACACTGAAATTAATTCATTCATGTGTCCAGTGGCAGCACCTGGAAGCCCTCAGTGGGCCTAGAGACCCTCTGTTAAGCACTGTGCAAATAAGGACTAAAAAAAAGCAGGTTTTGTTCAAAGAGCTGGCAAAGAACTTAACTCTGTCCAGAGCTTGATATAAGAAGTGGGAACTTTAAAAACGCTACCAGCCAAAGTTTTGGGTTTGCTTATAATTTGTGAAAGTCCTAGGTTTTAAAAGAACAGGAATAAACAGAATTGTGGAGAAATTTACACATTTTTTTTCTATTAATAGCAGAGAGTGTTTAGATAGAGAAGCAGAAAGAGTCCTAGACAGAGCTGCTGTAGGGGCTGACAGTCATATAATTTATTTGACCAGAGAAGCTATTTATTGAAAGGCATTGCTATTAAAGATGATGAGAGAGTGTTTAGAAGAGTAGACCTTACTGTGCAAGGCTGGCTCTGCAAACCCTTAGTCCTGAGAGGAGGCCTGCTGGGACTGACAGATTGGCAGGTCTAGAGGAGTGGAGCTAAAGATAATTTCAGCCCCTAGTGCCTGCCAGCAGGATGCCCTCCTGCACCCTCCCAGCTGCTTGCTGAGGCAGATTGCCCTGCACATCACTTTGGCTCCTAGAGATCTTGGCTGAGCAAACCACGTAACCCAGTCTTCCTGAGCATATTTACAAGAGCTGCTTTACAAAGTTAACAAGTGAGATGCATTGGGGCCACCTGACCACCTCTGTACGCTGCCTGGATCATGGCCCTTCTGGTCACACCTCCAAGCAGAACTGACAGCATCTGGATTCAAAGTGAATTGCAAGACAACTCCTCACTCGAGCAGACTTGGTTCTGTCTGTGGCTCATGAGGAAGACTGATTCCCACTGGGCTGAGTGGTTGACTAGGCTTGGGCAGAGCAGATTTGCACATAAAGAGCACAGGGCCCAGTAGTATTTTTCGTTCAACTAGATGCCTAAGCTGCAGGTTATACAACCTTGTCTTTTCTTCCTATCTGTCTTGGCTGCTGCTGGCAGGCGTTTTAGCTCACGAGTCCTTAACTTTGTGCAAACATATTCTAATAAAGAATATCTCAGTAAAATCAACTCCTTGTATGGGATCCAATGTCACTGAGTAATTACCCTCACTTAGTTCTGAGACATGCCAGTAGCAGATTTCTTCCCATTCCTGGAGAAGAAATACACAGCTTAACATGCCCTTAGGAGTCCCATAAGGCTAGCTGGAGCCTTGGGAAGGGAGCAGCACTGGCTGCATTCGATTTTGTGCAGAAGGGAAGTAGGGACAAACTCCCTACACTTTGTCCCAGAGGTATTTTGCCTTTGTCCTCCCGGTTGCTGTGGAGAACTGGAAGAGAAATAAATCTTTGTTTCGCACACACCCTCCTCTCCATTCCCACTAGTTATGCAGGAAAGTTGGGGAGCGGCTGAGTCAGAGCATAGTGCATTGCAGTTCTAAGGGTTGCCGCTAACTGCCTGTAATACCTTGCTGAAATATTTAGCAGCACATTCAAGAGCAAATATGTGGGGGAGTGCACTGCAGAAGGTGAGAGGTGGGAACAGGCATAACGTAGACACCCTATCAGAGAAATAATGAGGGCATCGTGATCAGTGAGGAATGTTACTCCTACAAGAAACCGATTCAGCTGAATCCATGTTGCTAAGAGGAGATAAAGAAAAAAAAAAAAGTGTCATGGTTTAACCCCTGCTGACAACCAAGCACCACACAGCTGCTCGCTCACCCCACTCCCCCCGGTGGGATGGGGGAGAGAATCGGAAGGGCAAAAGTAAGAAAACTCACAGGTTGAGATAAGAACAGTTTAATAATTGAAATAATAATAGTAATAAAAATTGCAATGTAAAGGAGAACAATGAGAGACAGAAACAAAACCGGGGTGGGGGGGGAAACAAGTGATGCAACTGCTCACCACCCACCGACCAACACCCAGTCAGTCCCCGAGCAGCGATCGCTGCCCCCCAGCCAACTCCCCCCAGTTTATATACTGAGCATGACGCCATATGGTATGGAATAGCCCTCTGTTCATTTGGAGTCAGCTGTCCTGGCTGTGCCGCCTCCCAGCTCCTTATGCACCTGGCAGGGCATGGGAAGCTGAAAAAGAAAGTCCTCGACTGGTGCAAGCGCTACTTAGCGACAACGAAAACATCAGTGTGTTATCAGCATTATTCTCATCCTAAATCCAAACCACAGCACTATGCCAGCTACTAGGAAGAAAATTAACTCTATCCCAGCCGAAACCAGGACAAAAAGAGAAAGCAGCTTTATAGACCTGTGCACAAGCACAAATCAAGCTAGGGCTTTACTCATGATACACACTGCAAAGGGAGCACAGCATACCTGACCAAGGCAGTGCTGAAAGGAGGAGCTGAGGGCTATATGTAGGAAATGGGGATAGATCTGGGTCTGTGAAGAGATACATCAAAGCAAAACCAGAGAAAGTGAGAGAGAAGCAGAGAAAGATAGTTGACTGGAAAGTAGGTCAAATTACCAAGCACAGAGAAGACTCCAGCAATCAGCGGATGTCCCAGGGTAAAGTCAAAGGCCCCTTGACATGACAGTCATTTTCTTTAGAAGAATAATCTTTCAACAGTCACCTATAGAAAGCCACCCAAAACCTTTAGTACTGTGTCAATAGCCTAGCACTACCCCTTGTCTCATCTGAGCTGCATTAAAATGGACAATCTCTTTACAGGAGGTAACAACAGCAACAACAACAAAAAAAGGCATTACATCCAGAACAAGATAACCTGGTGAGACGGTAAGGCAATCAATTAACAGATAAAAGTGACAGTTCATTACAGAAAGTAGGTGCACTGGGCACTAACATGAAGGAGCTAGGTAACAGAATGTTCATTTGGGCTGAAGTCAGAGTACACAGCGAAGCCACAGCTTGGGATTCAAGCACTCATGCACCTGCAGCAAAATACCAGCACGAACTTCTGAAGTTCCCTAAAATGTTAGTGCAAATAGACTTCTGGAAAAAAAAAAAAGGGGGGTTTCCCTGAAAGAAAATTAATTCTAGGGAAACATGAATTCTAATGAAGAATTTATTTCTGTGCAATGAGGTTGAGATAAAAATCTTAGGCTTAAATCAGTATTTTGAAATTTGCTGACAAACATCCTTTTGTTTTAACTCAAGTTGATACATTTGTTGCATTTATTCTTCCACTACAAAACAAACATCTTTACGTGAACAGAACGAATGCACCTTTCAGTTCGGACTTTCTCCGGCACCATTGCTACCTGTCTCTTCCAGATCAACGCAAACTTTTTCAGGAAACATTTTTTTATTTTATTAATCTCTTTTTAGATTAAGTGGTTCCATTTAAGATTTTTTCAGTTAATTTTAGTTTGCATGATAGTAGTAGGGGAACAACAACATTTTTCTGCCAGCCAGAATCCAGGCCAAAAGGCAGGTTCTGACTGACAGAAGAACATTCCTAAGATGAGCCCAGGGTGGGCAGCTGAGGTCCTTCAGCCACACCTCTTGTTCTCCTCCTCCATTTTGTACAAACAGCACTAACACAGTGAACTAATTTAGCCCAAAACTTCCTTTCCTCTGAGAACACAGTCCCTCCCCACCTGCAACCCTTTCAGGCCCAGATAAGTACTGAAATTACCTGCCCAGGGCCGTGAATAATACCGGAGTAACGATTAGTGACTAAGAGTTGTAACATCCCTGCCTCTATCTCCAGGCTGGAGTGGTGCCTGCAGACACGCTATTAGGCAGCAGTGTCAGAGGGTTGAGTATTCCTATTCAACAAACAATCCCAGTTGCTATCTCCCTAATCAGCTAATAGATGGGTACAAATGAGGTATGTTGCTTTGAGGAGAGACACAAGAGAAGACTCAGGAGCTTTAAAGGAAAAAAAAAATCCTCGGCACACCACTCTGACTTGGGAACGTTTTGTCAAGAAGCTAAAGCAGCAACACCCACAAACCTGGAGACAGCAGTAGAGGCGTCAGTTCATAACCTGTGGGGATGGAGCTGTTTTAGGGGTGCTTAGTTATCAGTACCACTCCCTCCAGTTCTATAAAGACAGGGAGCAGCAGCGTCCCATCCTGCCTGTCCTGTATCATGCAGCCAGCAGGACAATTGCTGCTGGCTGCTGCTAAAAACATTTGTAATTTGGTGTCTTTAGATCTTGCTCAAGTAAAGGTAATACTATTAAAGCCACAAGTGACAAGTCTTTTCCCCAAAAATTAAAGTGCTGTATCTGTGGGAATGAAAGAAAAGCTTCTTCTGCACCAACCCAGAGACCTGAGCTACTGATCTTCTCTCCTATCCACTGAGGAAAGAACAAGCTTTCTCCATAAAAAATTTGCATGTCAACAAAATGTCATGGCAGGAAGAGAGAAAGCACTTCAGAGACCTACATTTATCCTGAATTGTTCTGTATCAGGGTTTATGAATGTGGCTATGGACATGAGGACTGGTGGGGAAGCATTGATTTGGAATAGACTTGGCTCACGTCCCCATGTGTCTGCATGCAGAGTGCCTGGGGACCTCGGCAACAAAGTCCTGTTAGTTTTTGTGCTATAGAAGCTGACTCTCATAGATGGAAAGACTGTTGAATCTGCTCAATAGTATTTCCTTTTGATAGTTCTGTATGCAGAGATATTTCCTAAGCGATAGGATGCAAAACTAGTTGCTAAGAGGAGGAATGAGACTGGGACACTGAATTAGTACTGGCCATAGATACAGGAAACTGAAAAGCACAAGTGGCAAGTCTCATCCTCAGCTTTTCTCTTTTTTTTTCCTGGGAAAGCTTCCAAGGTCAATATTTATATTCATATCAAGAGGTTTTCTGAACACCACTTATCATTAACAGCTAAAATCTGGCCACCTAAAAAGGCTACAAAACAATTTGTCCTCTGCCTGTCTCAGAGAGCTCTTTTTACATGACTGCAAGTCAGGAGGCTGCCTAGGGTGTGTGTGAATGCACCTGAGCACTGTGCAGAATTTAATACAGTTTTTAGTGATGCTCCAGTGTGGCTATGCCATTTCCCTCTGTAGGTTATTCCGAGGGGCAATGCTCCAAACGTGGATGCTGTGTACAGCATCATTTCCTTACATTGTAGGTGTACCTGGTTACAGAGCAGTAATTATGTAGATTGAGAAACCAGTTCTGCATGGATTATCCTAGTATGAGTTACACATGAACAATACGCTTCTGCCGAAAAAACCTGCAAAAGTGATCCTCAGGACCTTGACACTGCATAGCAGGTAATACACAGAGAAGTGTACATTGTGCTTGAATTTTCTAGAGTGTTTGCTAGTTTATGAAGATGAAATTAGTAAAGCTCATTAGTTTCAAAGTGAATTTCATTTGGTCTGAATATAGACATTCCTTGGGCTCTTCATGCAAAATATATGAATGACAAATGTTGAATTTGGGATTAATCTTCCATCCCACAGTAATGGTGAACATTAGCAAAGTGTTGAGTTTTGGTCTAGGGATGGATTTCGTTGCTGCAAACATCCAGATGGAAAGGTTGCCACAGGCTGCCAGGTTTGGGGGAATACTAGTTGTATGACAGATTTTTAAATTACCATTGCAGGTTTTTTCCCATTACAGCAGGTCTAGTCCTAGTCAGATAGGCTCTTGTGCAAGAACTGTGCGTTGCAGAGGTCTCAGTTATTGAAGCCTATAGCTTTTCCCTAGTGATGCAGCTTGTGAAGCATAGAGTTGAAGAATTTTTACTGGTCTTGACAGATTTATGCTAGAAAAGATTCAAGATAGCAAATATTTACAGATGAGACATTAATCAGCCTCTAGCTTTCATAAGAAGATGAAGACACTGGCCCAAAATTATTCATCAGAACAGTGGTAACAATGTGCACCTGCACATAAAATAACACATATAGGACTGATGCTAGCTGAGGTGTAAAAAGAGCAGCCCTCAGAGGCTTGCTCTGGAGGGAACAGAGAGCACTTCTCAAAGCTCCTGGGCACTTGAAGTAGCAATGTTCACCTGAAACACATGCGAAATTCTACATGTAATGAGCTATGTTTTGCATATCTTTGTCTATCATACTGGATTTGATATATACTTATGACATATCTACATAGACACTCACACTCATGCCATACTGCACTGTGGTCATTTAATTAGAAAGGGCTTGCATACGAATGGCTTCCTGAATTTCCCATTGGAAATGAGTGTCAGAGGTGGGCTAGAGCCCACTAACTGCAGGGCATACCAGTGTTGTGCCCCTTGGATACGGGTACACCAGGGGCCGGCAGACGTGGTCATGTAACTGGGGGGAACTACATTGCAGGATGAAAGCAGAAAGCCCTGCAGCTTTGTTTCCAAGGCTTACTGCTTGGAACACAGACATAACAAAGAACAAAAATCTGATGTTTACAGTATCAAAAACCTCAGTGGGATCAGACTTATTTTCCTCCTTTGCAGATGTAGTGGTTATTAATAGGAACAGTCAGGGTACTCTGGGAGCAGCTCTTGCAGATATTATGCCTCTGACTTTAGCTGATTTTTAGTACTTCCTGAAGCCCTCAGATTCTCTCCTGACAAGTTCTTCCCACTCATTTGCCTCCCTGAGCTGACACAATGCCACCTCAGCCTTGTGTCCTCACCAGAAGCTGAGCACATGGGGGGCCTTGGCAGAGAACAGTCTGAAAGACACAATAACATTTCTGCAGAGAAAATATCCCAAACGTTGCAGAGCCCAATCCTTCCAGATGCCTGTGCCTCAGCTATCCTCACTGTAGTCATCTTACATTTACCAAGAGTGCTAAACAGATGCTGGGAACAAAATGCCCTTCTCCTAAGAAGGTCTCAAGGGGCACTGGATGCTGATGTGAGGAGTCCCAGGCCTTGCCTTTCCCTACAGAGCTCTCCATTACAGCAGTGTTTCACTGTGAAATACTGAACTCAGGAAACAGATTAGTAAGGATGAAGAACTGGCACTTCCCACCCAGTTTTACAAAATCCTATAGCATTCTATCCCTAAAGACAATGTCCTCTCTGTGTTAGCAAGAGACAGTATTATTTGATAATGAAACAGTAAACTGTCTTTTCCTGGTTCTTTGGATGTTTCTCTCTCCCCTTCTTTACCACCAGAAGAAGTTTTACAGATCATTTTATTATCACTCTGATTTAATCAGGACAGCTCTAGAGAAACTACAACCTGATCAAAGCAAAGGAAAGGCAGTGCGTACTGTCCTAATTTATTTTTGGTTTTTATACATGTATGTATATGCGCAAAGCAAAACAACTTTGCATCAACAGCAGGAAAGTAAAGAAACAAATAAGAAAAATAGCATAGTACTCAGCGCTGGTAACTTGCTAAAATCCACATTGTCTCTGTGTACAGTCCTGTTTTGTACTGGAAAGGGGTAACCAGAGCTAGCGGGTACTCCGAGAGCATCTCCCTTCCAGCATTATGTGTTTTGCTCACCTCTGGCACCACAGCCCATTCCTCACTCAGCTGGGATCCAGTTTCACTCATCACAAAGGTTTGAACATTTCCTTAGATCTACTGAGGACAGGGAAGTAAACTGGCTTTGCTTGGTTATGGGACTTAGATTCAATTCCTTTTTAAGGCAGAAATCGGGCGTCAGGACAATTCTATTTTCACAGTAGACTTAGGTTTCAGATCCTTAGATCCAGCAACAGTAATACTCTCTTCTTTACAAAACAGATAAAGAAACCAAAAATTCTTCTAGACAGCTCTCATGGCAGCTTTTCCACAGGACATCAGTAACACTTAGAAGAGTTTGTTAGAACAGCCCTCTTGTCATGGCAGAACAAAAGCACCCAGTTACCTTACGAGTGGGAAACAGTAATATGGGCTGTATATCAAGAAACTGCTTCAGAAGTCCTCCCCACTCACATTCTGCTGAAGGTCCTACCAATTTTCAGCCTTCTTGTATTACAGCAGCCATGCTGTGCTAGCACAGAAAAGGGTTTCTAAACTTATTTTGCTGAATACATCTGCCAGAGCAGCACAGCTCCTGGAAGAAACATTTAATTACTTGTAAATCAACAGACTGATCTACAATAATCAGGGGAGGAAAAAAAAGTAACCAGGAGACTAGAAGACCTGAAGAACCGTGACGTATTCCTCTGCTGGGTACTGCAAAGTGCACAGAGAAGACCTTCAAAATGGCCCACAGCTCTCAGTTGCATAAGGCAGCTCCTCAGGAGAGGCGTTAGCGGTAAAAATCAGCTAGGAAATAGTAGGACAAAAAAACCCAAGGGAAGTGAGAGACATCAGAGTAGTACTGCTTCTGCAAAGGCGATGGAAGAAACGCAGAAAGATTCTCTCCTTAGACCTAGTTTTTGTTACGCAGTTGTGCAGCCTGCAGCGGAATAGTGCAGATCACCCGACACACAAATGAAAGGTCTCCAGTAAATAGGTCTCCATAAAAGGTGACGTGAAAGGTAAAAGCAATTGCTGATCATAAGGCTGGAAATGAGGGTCAGGTAAGTGCTGCTGAGAAACAGCTTGGGTAAGCCAAGAGACTGGAGAATAATGTCGCTGCTTCTCCGACTTGTCAGCAAAGCTACCCGTTCCCATGGAGATCTAATGCATCCTCTGCCAGGCAGATGGGATACTGTAGAGGACTGCAAAGGAGAAACCTGACTGCTGAGCATCCAGCACTCCTGAGCCATCATTGTACTGACTACAACTTTTGTAAAGGTATCCACATATTCTTCAGCTACAAAACATAATGCAGAGTGACCACCCAAGGGTTCATATCCCTCCTTGGCCTGGACTTTCTACTTTGCACTGGTCTCTGTGCTGCTGCACTTATGCAGAAGCTCCACAAGCATCCAAGGCATGCTTTCGCGTAGCAGCAAAGGTTCTCCAGTGGGGATGGTTCCTGATGTGCAGGGTGCCTTCCCCTATCCTTGTATCCATGAAGCTGAGGATGACGAGCTATGCTGAGGCAGGGGCTGAGCTCCCTGAGATTTAGCAGCATAGTAAGTCAGGTTCATAAGATTAGTCTGAGCAAGTTCCCTGCACACTCACCAAAAACATTTGTGATGGAAATTTGGCTGCCTATCCGGGGAGAGGAAATTGATCTAATTATCCATGCTCATTCTTGTCTCAGCTGGGAAAACCTGAAAACAGAGCTACCAGCAATTCCCCTCTGGGACATGCAGAACAACTTGAGATAGATTCATTGAGAGGAGTCATCTGAACAACTTCCCCTTCTTCAAATGAAGCAGTGACATTTTGCTGACTTGCACTTGTGTTTGTTTCACAGCTGCATTAGCAGTCATTGCCTGTCTGGTTCACGGGAACCAACAAAATGCAGCTAACCTCACATTTTGGAATCCAAGTTTCAGAAGGCAAAGAATAAGCACAAAGGATTTTGCAGCAAGATTTTATGCAGTAGGACCAACCAACAGCAATAAAGAATTTAACCCAATCCCGATTACCAGACTTCACAAAGCAAAAAAAATTCTGTCCAAATATGCCTCCTGGCTCTATGACACCTAAAAATGCTATCACCACAAAAATCAGGGCTGCAGATTTTCAAGCTTGTTTTTTCTGGGTGTCATTTTTGTCTGGATGCCTTCCGTGTGAGGGCACACTATTCATCAAGGTTCAGAACTGATTTTTCAGTTTACATACACAACTGAGAAAATTCAACAGTCAACAAATTCCTAGGAACTAGGGCAAGAAGGAACTGTAAGAGCTCATCTAGTCTCTTTGCTGCCCCAAGGCAGGATCAGCCTTCCCTGAACCATTCCTGAGAAAGTCTGTTACCTAAAGTAATAAAGATCCTCCCAATTCCTCAAACAATTTATTCCTTGAACAATCCTACAGCTAGAAACCTTTTCCTAATGTCTAACTTGAAACCAAACACTGCTGAATTTGCACACTGCACTATTAAAAAAAAAGCAGTGGTCAAAAACCTGACAAGCTCCAGGGCTTGTACTAAGCAGCAAGGAAGAGAAATGGTCACTGGTGTAGGGATGGCTAATGAACATATATGCAAGCCACCCACAGGAAGAACAGATGTGCATAAATAAATATTTATGTAATTGTCTCAAGTTACATCAAGCTTTGTTTCTAACCTTTCAGTTTTCTGTCTTTATCTACCTGTCCTGGTTTCAGCTGGGATAGAGTTAATTTTCTTCCTAGTAGCTGGCATAGTGCTGTGTTTTGGATTTAGGATGAGAATAATGTTGATAACACACTGATGTTTTAGTTGTCGCTAAGTAGTGCTTACACCAGTCAAGGACTTTTTCAGCTTCCCATGCCCTGCCAGGTGCACAAGGAGCTGGGAGGGGGCACAGCCAGGACAGCTGACCCAAACTGACCAAAGGGCTGTTCCATACCATATGGCGTCATGCTCAGTATATAAACTGGGGGGGAGATGGCTGGGGGGCAGCGATCGCTGCTCGGGGACTGGCTGGGTGTCGGTCAGCGGGTGGTGAGCAGTTGCATTGTGCATCACTTGTTTTGTATATTACTATTATTAATTTCCCTTCCTTTTCTGTCTATTAAACTATCTTTATCTCAACCCACAAATTTTACTTTTTTTTTTCCCCCCGATTCTCTTCCCCATCCCACTGGGGAGGGGGGAGTGAGCAAACAGCTATGTGGTGTTTAGCTGCCTACCAGGTTAAACTACAACACTACCATAAGGTTTTCAATAGATCACATAAAATCTCACAGCTGACATTACAGCAAACAACTGTCTCTAGCTTTCAGATGTCATTGCTGCTTTGTCCCCCAACTCCCAGTTGCTGTCTGTACTTGTGGATATGCTAATGAACAGAAAACCTGTAGCTGGCAAAGTAAGAACAGAGATCTATAGCTTAGCCTCCTAGCAACTATTATTCATGCAAGACCTGAAATTATAATTATTTCAGGCACCTTAGCTGAGCTTGATGTCCTTCTTAGGCATTACAGCAGTTTTCATCAAGGGTTTAACAGGAGTGTCATGCACTGATTCATCATTAATTATTTGGCCATTAAACAGAGAAAATAATTTTTAAATCCAAAACACAACCAAATCAAGCAGAGTTGTGGTGCGGTTCCATCATTCATTAAAGAATCACAAATTGATGTAGAGAATCATTAGTATGTTGTGTTTAATTATATCATATACTAGTCACTTAATAGTTCCTGTAGTTACAGAAAACAGATTGCTGATTAAAAGGAATAAATTTAGAAATTGATAAGATTAGTCATAGAATTGATTTTCAGAGCATCTGACCATCTTTAAACAAGTAAAAAAGCTCAGCAGCTGAAGTGCTTGGACAGGTTGTATTCTTCTACATCTTGCACTGTTTTGTACTAGTGTTGAAAATGAAAATAAGCAATGCTGCAATATCTGAATCCCTGCCTACCTTAAGGAAACTATTTGGGGCTCATGAAACACAAGCTTGCAGCTCATCTCTTTCTGATAGTCACGGGGTTGAGCAGTCCAGACAATCCTTGTTTTCAGGTGTGGGGTTTCATGCTTCACACACTGGCTTTTAAAATAACACGATGAAATTATCTTCTTATGAAGAGGATGGTTTACAGAGACATTGCAATGATGCTAACAACCCAGCCCCATGCATTCAGACCAAATTCCTACTGCTCTCTCCCTACTCTTCCCTTCCACAGCCAATTCCTCCTACCATATTGCATGCATATTGTGACATGGTAGACTGCCAAGTCCTCAGGAGAAAACAGCAAAAGCTACTAGCCCCAAGTAAAGAAACACTGATGACTCACATGTTATGAAGTTGGTGTTAAAGTCAGTGGTTTGCAGTCACAATACTTCCTGCAGCTGCTGACCATAGTAAGGCACTCCTCTTGAAAAGCATCAGTCATGGGCTAATACATCATCTGCTAAACTCTCAGCTACCTTCCTTGCCTTAGCTCCCTGTAAAGCTGGGCTGAGCAGATCAAGGGAGCTCAAACTACCTACTCACCTGCATCATTTCAGCAGCAATTGACCTAATCAAACCACAGCTTATTCTAAAGGACCAGTTTATTTTAAACACTTAAAACAAGCTGTCAGAAGCAGCAAAGGTTTGAAGCACAGAAAGCAGAATATATTCAGTTGTTTTTGAAATAATCTCAGCCCACCATGTTTTTCTGCACTTCCCACTGCAGAGCTCTCAGCAATTTGCAGAGTTAAGTAGCTTGCCAGCAAAGATTCAAGGGCCTCAATAACAAGTCACTCACATCAATAAAGATCTTACCACTGACTTCAACAGGCTTTGGATCTATGTCTTCTAGTGACTCTCTCCCATACAATCCTCACCACTGTAGTAGCAGAGCTCCTTAAAAAATGCATTAAGCTACACAAGTGGGTTCTTCACTTCTCTCTTCTTACCCTGAGAGCAATAATGCAGTTGATTATTTTCACTGCTGTCTTGATTCACTTCAATTTTTTTTTTATTATTATTTCCTTTGTTAGGCACACATGGCACTCTACTTGAAATGACAATGATGCAGTTAAGTGTGCTTTGCACTAGGAGTGGAAAGCTGTGATGAGATCCCATTGTAGACTTCCATGTCATGGCCCTCTTGGGTTTAGAAACGCCATAGTAGGTGACAGGACGATCTCAGATATTTAAAATGATGTTAGCTATCCTTTTAGATCACACAATACCTAGAGAATAAGAATTGAGACCGTGATGAACTCTTATGTGTTCTAAGGGGAGAGCCAGATAAAGGTCTGACATGCTCACAATAGGCTGAGTCTTCAGTAAGACTCAAATCAGTTTTCTGACTTCATCAGTCATCACAACGAAGGTGTTTTACACGAACAGTCCCTGGTGCGGCTCAGTCCTTCCTCATGCTGTCAGAATTCTCAGGAGCAGATTTAAACCAATCAAAAAGATTTTGCCTTAAGAACTTAAAATGAAAATATTCCAACCAAACAAAATAACGGAGACTTAGTAAAGCAAATATATAACCAGGAGATATGTTTTCCTGAAATATGGTGCTTGTGCAAAGCAGGGAAAGTTCTAAAAATTAACTTCTCAACCTAAAGATATCTTCAAAGTTCATGTTAATTTTACATATACCATTCAAAACTGGCTTGATCTCCATCTGTCTTGGGGACTGATCATGTTCAGCTTTTCTCTGCAAACTATTCTATCAGCTGAGACATTTTCAAAATCTTTTGTTCATGTTCACACTCCTAGAAGTTGTAACTGAATATGGGAAGACATTCAGAGGGGTTAAGAGGGGGAAGGCATTGTTTCCATCAAGTTATTCTGAAGCATTTAAAAAAAAAAAATCAGAACTTTTCACTTAACTTTAACTGGTTACAGAGTGTGATCATATTTTATCACTACCTGGGCTGCTTAGCTTACATTTGACTTAGGTAGGAAGGCACAGTATCAGACACAACTCAGAGTACTGGATGAGTAAATAAAGCTCGGGTGAGACTAATTATGTGAGAAAGGAACCCCCAGACTGAACAAGCATCCTCACTGCCTGGCTGCACCAGCAGCTGGCACTACTGGCACTAAATTCATATCTGCCTGTATAAAGCTCTGGCTAAAAATATCCTTTGGAGATCAAGCACAAGATGAGCAGCAGTTTGCAAAGCAGAGGAAGACAGCCGAAACCAACGTTTGAGAAGGCTTGCACGGGGCGTGATAAGTCTTCAAACTGTTTGTAGGGACAGGGCCTACTATAGCCAAGAAAAAGTTATCTGCTCTCCAGCAGGTTGAATCCTACAATATGCATAAAGCACATGCATGGATGATCTCTGACTAGAAGCCAGTGGTAGATTGACTCTTGACAGCTCATGCTGGTTATTCTGGTTGTCTTTTCAATAAGTGTGGGCATGTTCACAGTGATGCATGGTTCACCCTTGCCTCATCTAACCTGACACATCCACTTGAGTTGAAATCTGGCTAACAACAGACAGGGAGACTATAACCTGTGGGTAGAATGTTGGCTTTAGGCATGATCGTTGTCTGATAATTTAAAAAAAGATAATTCCTAGTCTCAGCATAGAAGACACCATTACAACTGCTTTAATGTGGTCATAAAACACAGACAAGCTTTGAAGGCTCATAATTCTTTCATAGAGATATTGTTTAAATATTTAATGCCCACATTAATGATATTCTAATCCTTTTGGAATATGTGAATTTGCACTCATTAATTTTGACTTGCTGGCAGTTTCATTAAATCTCATTATAAAGATGCCATAGACAATGGCTTGTTGTCAATGAGGGTGTTTGCTAATTCTCAACACAATGCCTATGCCAACAACACTAGCACTTTAAAAGCAGCCTTTAGTGCAGTGAGGTAAAGTTCATAAAAGAGGCTGATGTTGCCTTTTCAATGGGGATCAGAAATGCTTTCCTTTTTTTTTTTTTTTAAGATTATAAAATGCTGTTCAAGATCCCAACTCATTAGCCATGTCAGTCCCTGTGCACTTAGCTAACAACAAAACATTGCAAGAACTGGGACCCTCCTTCTGACTGAAGGCAAAAGCTAGGCTGCATATCTCTGCTTAGAGTCATCTCAGGCCCTTCCCAGACTGAGGTGGGCCGTTGCCTACTGTGTTGTGCAGCCAGGAGACAGTCGCTCTCCAGCAGCATGCCACTCAGCCACCTTTCCATCCTAAAATACCAGAGAAATCAATACCAGATATTTATACCAGGGGGTATCAATACCAGAGAAAAAATAGAATGCAAGTTAAGGGAAATCTCTCGGGATTCTCCCTGGATTGTGTTTCATTCTGTTTTAATCTCATTTTGTGAGCAGCCAATATATTTGGTCTAAACAGATGTAGTGCCTTTAAACTTGAGATACCAAATGCTCCAGAATTCCCAAAGCCTCAGAAAAATTAATGAGATGTAATTTGAGGTGCTCTTTACTACTCTGGAATACTGGTTAAAACAGCCTGGACTGTTACCTGAAAGGAATTATGCGCACACACTATGACTATGTTCTTACTCTGAAACTTCTTGAATCAGACGGGAAGCCCTGAGAATCAGCAAAGCCACCTTCTCTACTATAAGCATGCTGAAACATGGGACAGGATATGCTGCCTCTAACCAAGACAAGTAATTTTAATTCTGATGTGTTGATTAGCTCCTTCTCGTGCTTTGAGGTTTTGGCAACTTACAGCAGTGAATACTGAAGTCTAATCCATTCAGTGAATGGGAACTAGGAAGAGGCAATGATATACAGAAAAAAAATCCGAATTTATTCACTGACAATATGATTTAGTTTATACTACTAGATAAACAAGAAATACTCCTACACTTACACGCAGCTGGACAGATACAGTGGTTGCTCTGTTAGAAAGCACTGGGCAAAAGACAAGCATTCCTGGATTTTCCCACCTTTGTTGTTTCAAAGCCTAACTGACCTGCTTTTAGCTTCCTGGGCTTCTAGGAAAGGTAAATAGTTTTACTATTAAACCTGACCTGTCATTAACATATGTTCAAAACAGAAGTAACATCAGGGTCATCAGTTGAATGACATGACTGGCATTGGAAAGCACATTTCTTCTACTCGATACTGCTCTAAGACATGGTAAAATAAGCTGGGTTTTCTGTGTGTGAACTCTCCCTGTTACATTACACAAGAGAGGTGGGGAAAATGCCTGCTTAACCTTTGTAAAGGCAGCAGTTCACCATGCACAATGTGTTTTCATTTGCAGTCAGATGTCATTATCCAGAAACAAAAGAGAAAGGCGGGGTGGGGATGGACATTTTTTGGGTCCGATAAGTTATCTACAGAAAGCTGGAACAAGAAGTGGACTGTTCCCACAGCTTAGCAGGGGGCTGGCACAGGACCACACCACACCACCCAATACACAGAGGTACTGCCTCTACCACTGAGTAATTATTTTTTATATTTTTATGGAATCTACTTTGACTCCAGATCTTGGGAAATCCCTAAGCCATGGCATGCAGAGTATGCTTCCATTCTTCAAACACAGACCACTCTTTGCCAATCATCCATTATATGCCACTGCATGTTTAGATGCAATACTTGATAGACAGCTGTTCTCAGGGCTTGAGTAACAGAAATATGTCATATAACAGACACAGAAGGAGGTGCTTATCAGGGAGGAAATCTACTTGCATGTGTGCGCAAATCTGTTGCTTGTCTAAATAACCTTGATTTCCCCTTCAGATTTCTCCTATAGATTTCCATATTAACTAGGCGTATTCCTCACCATGACAAATACATCTGCCCAGCTATTCACTGGGACTTCTATTATGTGCAGTTATTCTTGTTCCATGGATATGTTCCAACTAAACAAGCATCAATGAATCAATAATTTTGTTTCTCAACTCCTCAAGCTTGGCTAGGAAGCAGTCTTCTGGGTGTGATTAGTGCATGGAGCCAACTAGGGGAGGGACAGCACGCTGCTTTTAACAGGAGGAGGTTGGGAGAGTCGTGCATTGTGATACGGTTTGTCCTATGGAGTCTCTCATGCCTGAAGAGTATCTCCTGAACTTCCCATCTCCTCCTGCAGGAGTAAGGGGACTTTAGCCTCTGGTGAGTGTGGCATTTTGGTGGCTTTGCTTTGTCATTGCACAGTGGCTGCAACAGCCCTGCCCTGTGAACATCCATAGCTGGGGAAATCAAGGAAAAGTAATAGAGGACAAATTCTTTTTCCAGACCGGTCTGAGAGCAGAATCATCATCTTCTCCAGGGAAAGGGAAGGGGAAAAAACATCTCTTGAAATAGAAAAGACTGACAATATACGCACTGGAAATACCCTCAGGTTTTACAGCAAGTAAGATCAATCAGAATAAAACCTCTGCTTCCTTAAAAGTGATTAGGAACATAATCCTATCTTGCACTCATTGCCACCACTCCAGAAAAATCATCTGACATGTATAGGTCAGTTATACTCTGTCCAGGGATGCTGTGGGTAGAGCACAGCACTGCAAGGCAAGAGTTCCAAGTCGCACCTGAGGCTGGCTCACTTTTGTTAACAGGTGAAGGCACTTGCTCCCTCTGTGCTTCAGGTGCCCTGCCTGGCTGCATGGTGCAGGCCAATGAGTAACACAAAGTGCTTACACAACTCTGCAGATTGGAAGTGCAGCCGAGAATAACGCGCTTGGTAATAGAAAAAGAATATGAGCTGTAACAGCTTGATTGCTAAAAGAACAATATGTTAAATGGGTATAATACAAGATATAAGATATCTCTTAACCTTACCCTTAGATTAGACCTGCTTTGCTACTTCTCCTGTCCTGTTTTCATCTTCTCCTTGAAGAGAACTCCTTGCAGGCCTGGAATAGATAGGTATTAGCTACCCTAATTGAACACTGTACTGTAATGGCAGATTACTCCCTAGGGTCCCCTCACCTATCTACCAGCTTCCTGATGTTAGACCACAAAGTGAATAGTATGGCAGTTTCTAGGTAAATAGAACATCAGCTGTGCACTTCTAAGGTATGTCATCCACATACAGGTTTTTCAGACCTCCATTTAACAAAGCCAGGCAATTCTGATGGATCACATTGGCCTAATGAAGACCCCCAAGAAGGCTCTATAACACAATCAGTGTCTTGTCTTACAGGTTCTGAGGCAAATTTTATGCACGTTCTGTGCTGTATGAGTGAACGAGAAGGACTTTTTAATTTTAATCCTAAATCTAATAAACGCACACATTTGCAATCAGGTTAATTATTACAGGATCCCTTGAGAAGTTTGGTGAAAACTTAAAACAAAGTGTTCATCCAATTGCTGGGGTAATTTTGAAGGATGGGGAGGTGGTATTCTGTTTTCCTTCATTAGCAAGTGTCCACACCAGTAAAGGACCTGTCAGTCATAAAGACTATGTGCACAACTGCAAGTTGCAGAGAAGAGAGAAGGACCATTGGCTGCTCTGGAAGGAGAGAAATTAAAAGTCCAACAGGGAGATCCTCCTGCAGTCCTGCAAAGTTCTCTCCAGATGGGATGCATCTCCTTGTGGTGGGTGCATGCATAAAATGATGGTGAGCACCAAGGAACTCCCTGGGGAAAACTACCAAATAGTTGCAAAAGGTGAAAAAAAGGGGCATAAATAGCCACAATGAAACAGCCTTTTCTGCTGAATACAGACCCTTTTCTGTAACTCCTAAAGGTACAAATGCGGCCATGGTAAAACAAGTATATCTAAATAATATTAGTCATGAAGGTAACCTCCCATGCTTGGTCATGTGCCTTCTTGCAAAATACATACAGTTAGTTTTAAGCGTTTGTCTCAAAGTGGTCTCATCCAGATACATTTTTTTCTTCTACTTCGCTTTAGACTTCCTCTGCATTTGTCTTTCCTCCCTTCTATGTCTCTGAGTCTCTACTTTAAGTTAGATGTCAGTTTAACTCTATTTTCTCAGCTAAATATGTGTCTCTTTCATGGTCTCTCTGTAACTTGATGGCCACATCTTGAGTTCTGCTTCGTAGTGGACTCCTTGTAGACCCGTGACTGGTTGGTATTGCAGCTATAATTTAACAGTACAGGATAATGGCAGTAACAGCAGACCTCCAGAGACTGGTGTTGAAACCTACAAGATGTTTTTATGAAGTCCTTTGCTCTGTAACTGAAGGGGTTTTTTTCCGGACATACCCCACACCTATATTCTTGCTAAGGGAATTTGTGTCTCCTCAGGAAGGCACTTATAAAATGCGGAAGAATATAAAATACCCAAGCTCTGCCTGCTTCTCCTGATGCAGTGATCAAATTTGATGGATGCTGTCTAACCTTTTATCCTTGCAAATTGCTCAGAACAGTAGCAACTCCCTTTAGGAAAATGAATTTCTCGTCACTCTACTCTTCTAGTTTCAGCTGAAAATTAATGAGGTCAATAGGAAAGCTTGTGCTGATTTTATGATTCAAGCCCCACTAAGGGTCACTTGCTATCCTACAGTAAAGCAAAATGCAAATCAAGAAGTCTCACCGTGTTTTTAAAACAGAAATTTACACGGATCTCTTCACTTTTCTAAGCCTATTGACAGCAATAAGGGCTCCAAAAAAAGCACAATAGTTTGTGTGTGTGCACACATGTGCAAATACATTTTGGAAATTTAAAATCATTTGGAATAGCGAGAAACATCTCAAGGACTTTTTTTTCCCTCTAATACACAACGTGGTAGGGTCAGGAGCCCAATTTGCACTGATGCAAATTGGAGTTCTTGCCCAAAGGTGGTGGCATAGACAGGATCAAGACTCAGCCTTTGATGATTACACAAGGAGCAGATCCAAGAACATTCTCTCAATCCCAGGAGCATTCTGAAGTTTTGCTAACATCTCTGAAATGCTTTCAAGATGCAGACACCGGAAATGAACACTGTTGTTATTGTGGCAGACTGTCTTGGTTTAACCCCAGTTGGCAACTAAGCACCACACAGCCGCTCGGTCACCCTCCCCTGCCCCGGTGGGATAGGGGAGAGAATCAGGAAAAAAAAGTAAAACCTGTGGATTGAGATAAAGGCAGTTTAATAGGACAGCAGAGGAAGAGAAAATAATACTAATGATAAAAATATACAAAATAAGTGATGCACAACCCAACTTCTCACCACCCACTGACCAGTGCCCAGCCAGTCCCTGAGCAGTGATTGCTGACCCCCGGCCAACTCCCCCCAGTTTCTATACTGAGCATGACGCCGTATGGTATGGAATAGCCCTTTGGCCAGTTGGGGTCAGCTGTCCTGGCTGTGCCCCCTCCCAGCTTCTTGTACACCTGATAGCGCATGGGAAGCTGAAAAATTCCTTGACTGGTGTAAGAATTGCTTAGCAACAACTAAAACATCAGTGTGTTATCAGCATTATTCTCATCCTGAATCCAAAACACAGCACTATGCCAGCTACTAGGAAGAAAATTAACTCTATCCCAGCCAAAACCAGGACACAGATCTAGGGTTTTCAAACATTTCAATCATCCAGAAAGAAATCCCACTGAGATCCCACTGAAGTCAAGATGTAGCTGGCTGAATCATTCATCTGCTGTATGAGGCATCTAGCACTGAAGAAAGTTGGCCATAAAATGTAGCTGTTCAGTGAATCTTTTACAAAGAAAAGTTGTTCAGTGAATCTCTTACTGACTCACTAATAGACTTCCAAACACTGCGTACAAGCAAAGCAATCAAGTCCAGCTTTGATACCAGACTAGCACAAGGCAGCCAAGACAAAGACTTTCCCACAGCAGTGATCAAACATTTCTTGTTTCCAAACACAACAGAGTCTGTGCTACATTAGAGAGCTTTAAATGTTTTTCTTTTAATAACTGCAAGATACACACAGAGCCCCTAACCTTTTTGCAAGTTCAGGAAAAAAGAATATGCACCTAAAGCTGTTTCTGGTTATTAGATTTTTTTTTTCTGTGACTTTTAGCTTAAATATTAATATTTCTTTTTACACATAAAGTGCTTTACATTTCCTGCTCTACTGGAAAGCACAAAACCTTTGATAGAATATACTGGCTTCAGCACAACTATTGTCTAATCAATATCAGACAGCACTTCTGGGAGACAGCTTGTTTCACCACTGAAAAAATAAACGCCTTTCAGCTAAGCACCAAAAGCTGCAGTCCTAGGTTTCTGTAGCACAGTAAGAGACAAGATCTTCAGCTGATATAAGTTAATAGATCCTGTCCCAGCTTTGCATCAAACTGCTAAGATCTATACTGACTTGGCTGTTATTTGAAAGGGTGGGAAATTTTCCACTTCTGTTTGGTATCTGGAATGAGACCATATCTGGAAGCCATTGACTTAGTTTGGGACAGCTAAAAGCTATCTTTCCTCATGGAAAAAAAAAAAAGAGCTTTTAACTCATTCTTGGGGAAAAGGATTTTTTTTTTTTTTTTTTTTTAACTACTGGTTTTCCAGACAAAGATGGCTGTTCATACACAAGTAATATCCAGAAGTTCTAACTAAGAGAGTAGGCTTGTTCAGAGATTAAATGACCTTCCTATGATAATCCAGCAAGTTTCTGACAGCATCAGGAATCAGAACTGAGTCATCATCATGAGAGGCTTACTATTACAACCACCCTTCCCATCTTTAAACTTAGTCTTTTGGAGATGGGATTTCTCTTCCCACAGTCCAAAAGACTCATTACAAGGATGAAATATGTGCTGGACTTACAACCCGCATCTCTGACACTCAGCTTGCAAGATAGAAAGGGGGAGAAGCCAGACTCACTTTTAGAAGTAAACTATAGCTCCCTCAGTCCAGAGATCAGATCCCCCCAACCCCCTTGAAAAAATTCTGTTCAAAATAGGTTTGTTTTTAATAATTACAGAAAGGGAATTTGGTCACCAAAGACATATCAAAATCCTGCAAACTACTGAAACCCAAACACCAAAGAATTATCACCGGGCATAGCTTTGGACTCGTTACTACTTTGTTCTCTTATTTCTACTAATTTATATTTTTACACCCACCAAATTAGTAATGAATATTTCATTTTGATTTCTATTTGCATGCCAATAGATTCCACCTAAAGGTAATTCATCAGTGTTGCTAATATTAACCTTTTAGGTCAAAGCCTAGAATATTGTTGACTGAATATATTTCATATTAAGAGTAGCTATGGCCTTGGGCCGGTTGGACAAAGTTATGGAGGGCCTACTTAGACATGGTACTGAAGCAAGATTCCTTTTGCAGTTGGAAAATAACTGTACCCCACTCGCTATGTTTGCATAGATCTAAATTGAGAAGCATTTATGGCCTTTGTAAACAAGAAACAGAAAAGTCAAATATTCTCCAGGATTCCTGAGAAACATTTTTCCTATTTTATCACACTTTAATAATGCAAAAAACCCAAATTTGTTCTAAATACAGGAAGTGCTGATTCCATTTACACTACCATCATTTGAGTGGGCAAATGAGATTTAATCTAACAGAAGAAGATACTGAAAGACAGAAAGTTCATAACAAATAACTCAGCGTGAGAAATAGTAATTCAACAGTTTTAGAGTAACATTTGCTCTAGGTATTTTCTGTGAAGGAAAATTAGTTGTTGAAGACGACTGAAATACATTATTTAATCACAGTAACTTTAAATAACTTCTTTCTGTACAGAGGATCTCCAGTTAAATACACATTTGATGTCTTCTATATTGAATTGCCCTATGTCTCTGGGGAGACCTTATAGCAGCCTTCCAGTACTTAAAAGGGGCCTACAGGAAAGATGGGGAGAGACTCTATCAGGGAATGTAGTGATATGACAAGGGGTAACAGTTTTAAAATGAAAGAGGGCAGATTTAGATTAGATATAAGGAAGAATTTCTTTACTGTGACGGTGGTGAGACACTGGAACAGGTTGCCCGCAGTAGTTGTCGATACCCCCTCCCTGGAAGCGTTCAAGACCAGGTTGGATGGGGCTTTGAGCAACCTGGTCTAGTGGAAGGTGTCCCTGCCCATGGCAGGGGTGTTGGGACTAGATGATCTTTAAGGTTCCTTCCAACCCAAACCATTACTATGATTCTATGATTTTGATTCTATATCAAGTACTAGCACAACACTTAGAGTAAATTATCATGGAGAGCAAACAAAGGAAAAAAGTCAGAACTTTTAATGAGACAGAAATGTTCAGACAACTTGTCGTGGTAAAAGTGGTGAGTGCTTCTGACTGAAACAGAAAGGGCTCAATATTGCACAAACATGATGCATTGCACCCTTATGGAAGGCTCAGCAGAGTCCCTCTTATCTTTGGAAGTATGTGCTGAAATTGATCTTGAGTCCATAGTTTCTTGCCCTACATAGGAAATGATCTTATGGCATGCACAAAAGCGATCACTGCTTAGGGTATGGTGGCTCTTAGGCTTCCTGCCCTTTCTGTGGAAGAAGAGAGAGTTGCATTTCTTTTTTTAATCTCTGTAGTGCTTATTTCCCAGAAAAGAAATCTGTTTGAAATATAGTTCTCAAACTTATGCTTAATCACTTCCAGTTTCTTACGCTTGTGACCAAGATACAAATTTCCCTGAGCTGAGTTTCTAATGTACATAAAACGTTCAGTCCCATCAGGCTACTTCAGGCCTTTTAATTTCCTAGGCATAATAGACTGATAAGTATTAATAATAATACCTAACATAAAGGGAACAAGAAGAGATTAGTTATTACAATTCTGTGACAGTAGTCCATTCCCTGTCTTTAAAGAAGACAAAAAATACAGAAAAAATTACTAATTTTTTTCCAACAAAAGGTTAAAAAAACCTTCTGATAGATTAGATCAACTGGTTGGGAGAGAAAAGTGTACAGCCATTGTAAAAATATCTCCCTGACACTGTAAATATAGTGTCATAGAAACTCCTGAGAAGGAACGAACAAGCCCTGGCTTTGAACAATGCCAGAAAACATTGCTGTTCCTTATGTAATTCCAAAAGGGAAAGTCAGGTGGGTAGATGGAGCAAAGCAGAAAACAGCATTGGGAAAAAACTGGCCAGGACAAAAAAGCCTCCTGAAAAATCACGAAAGAGCCCAAGAACCTCTATTTTTCTGTGCTGCTGTAAATTCATAGATTTTTAGAGCCAGAAAATATCATTCTGACCACTTTTTCTGATCTGCTGCATAATTCAGGCTGCTTAAATCCCTCCTGCAACTGCAGCATCAACATCATAATTCCTGATAGAAAGAAAACACATTTTTTCAGGCACTAGGTTTCCATGTAATGGTTTCACATAATTGAAAATCATCCTCATACAGGATAGGTTTAGAGTTTGTCTAGCTTAATGTTACAGCCTCTTCACACCATTTTTCCTTTGTGAACATAAAAGACACCTCTACTGTCAGAAATCTCCTTCCATGCATTCTTAAGGACCACTTCTTCCTACTCCCATCACTCCCCAAAATAGGCTGACCTTCAGCCACTGGGTCACAGTGTGTTGAGGCCTTTCCAGCTGGGCTATGAAGGATTTCTCCTTTAGGAGATCTGCTTCAGAAATCATCTCCTAAAGGAGAGAGGCAGGTGCAACAGAAAATCAATTACTAATACAGGACTGGTACTAATGCAATGAATGCTACAATACGTGCAGTTCATAACATCACAGGGGGACCAAATGACAGAAAAACAGCAGAAGCCTGAAACAGTGCAGGTATAGCGATGACTTTGGAGATCCAGCTCAAACTCTAGCTTGGCAAAAGCCACACAAATGTGTTTCATGTACCAGAGATTGAACAGATGCCTAGTATCAACATCAGTGCCAAAGATGGAGCAAGGAACAACATGACAGATGTAGGCCTGTAAGGACTACAGAAGGTGGGCAAATAAGGCTTATGAAGCCAAAGGAATAACAGTTTGGTTTTTTTTTTTAACTACCTAGGCCTTCTAGTTGTTCAATCCACCATGTTCATTTGAAGGGCAAGAAGAACAACTCAAAAAAACCCCACCAAACCCAAAAAAAAAAAAAAAAGACCTCTCTCTGCAATGGCATCCAGACCATCTTTGTGTCCTGTCCGTTCTGCCATCAGACAGCCGAATGCCTCACCGTAGCACTCAGGTGTGAGCAAAACCATGAGTTTTCACATTTTTGCCCTTCCGATTCTCTCCTCCAACACACTGGAGAGGGGAAGTGAGCAAGCAGTTGTGTAGTGCTTAGCTCCCTACCGGGGTTAAACCATGACAATAGTTCAGCCATAGACCTCATGCATGAACATATTAAAATAGGCTGCTATATATAATAGTGGGATATAGAATCCTTCCTTCCTCCCACTTTCATCCTTCTTGCATACTTCTACTACCAGATTTTTGGCTTGATCACCTATTTATTGTGACAGTAACTAATCTGTGGAGAAACATCAGTATTGGTCATTTTTTCCAGACTGTGTAACTATACAATTAGGCACAATAGTTATGTCAGCCAGAATAGGGTGTGCAATCTAATCATCTCATATTTCAGCTGAATGCCCTACATACACACCACTGGATGTCCCAGGGTTTCCCCTATTTCTTCCACCTCATCACTTTCTCCCTCAAAACTGGGACTTTTCATATGAAATGACTGAAACTGCTGAAAAACTGACAGCTACCCCAAGTCTTTATGATTTGTGTCTTGTCTGGTAAATATACTACAGAAGAAAGCATTATCTAGAGCTACCCTCATGTTTAGCACATCTACTGGAGTATCAAAGCCATGTGTTCCTTACTAAGTGCCAGCAATCAGTGAGTTAATGCAAATAGGAAGATTTCTCTGCAGACTCGCTCACAATTGCATTGGAGAAAGGCACTCTAGGAATCACAGACTGAGCTGCATGAATTATGCCTGATTACCAAAATAACATAAGTATTCTTGACACACAGGGAGCTAGGGTAAGGCTCAGAATGATGCTCTAATACCATTAACTAGGAGCCAGCAGACTTCCCTCAGGGATCATTGACTGCTGGATCTTTCTGCTTTTATCTTTCTTTTCCTGGCAACAGCAGAATGTTACCAATCCGAACTGTGGAGGATGTCGATCAGGAGGTAACGAGTTAAACAGCCCAGGAAAACCTCTGAATTTGTGCTGCAGCTCAAACACATTTTCCCAGGACGAGGGAGCTGAGCACATTTACACAATTGGGTTTGTTTAATGCTTTTTAGAGGAATCATAACCAGTTAAATACCCAGGGTATTAATGCTTTAAAAATGATTGAATATAAATATAACAGGAGATAAAATCCAGTTGGTCTCCAGGACTGTGAAGTTGGAGGTTATGGAGCCTCTTTTGAACAGAACAGCTCTATACAGATGTTTACTTTGACAGCACATTTAGGGGAGATTAAAGAGCATCTGTCCTGGTTTCAGCTGGGTTAGAGTTACTTTTCTTCCTAGTAGCTGGCATAGTGCTGTGTTTTGGATTTAGGATGAGAAGAATGCTGATAACACACTGATGTTTTAGTTGTTGCTAAGTAGTGCTTAGGCTAGTCAAGGACTTTCTTTTTCAGTTTCCCATGCTCTGCCAGGTGCACGAGAAACTGGGAGGGGGCACAGCCAAGATAGTTGATCCAAATTGACCAAAGGGCTATTCCATACCATATGGCGTCATGCTCAGTATAGAAACTGGGGGGAGATGGCCAGGGGGCAGCAATCGCTGCTCGGGGACTGGCTGGGTGTCGGTCGGTGGGTGGTGAGCGGTTGCATCACTTGTTTTCTTTTCCCTGGGTTTTGTTTGTCTCTCTCGTTCTCCTTTTCATTACAATTATTTTTATTATTACTACTATTATTATTATTATTTTATTTCAATTATTAAACTGTTCTTATCTCAACCCGTGGGTTTTCTTACTCTTGCCCTTCCAATTCTCTCCCCCATCCCACCGGGGAGGGGGAGGGTGAGCGAGCGGCTGCATGGTGCTTAGTTGCCGACTGGGGCTAAACCACAACAGCATCATATAATGGAATTTCATGGGCCAGATCCTGAAGTGGTGTACAGTGACCCAGATCTACTAAAGGCTGTAATATTACATTAATTTATAGCACTTAGACATTCCATCCATGAGAATGAACTGAGTTTATATGGTTAGCTGTTTTCCCATAAAATCAAATTTTCTCCCCAAAACAAGGTGAGATACAGGAAGTTCTGATAACCCCTCTGGACAGCTGAAAACAGATTTTTTCAGATCTTCTGTTCTAAGAGACACAGGCTAGGTACTAGAAATGAAACTAAACTCCCCATGCCTTGAAATCATCCCTTACTTTGCATTCTCAGTTTCACGTAAATAAAGAAAAAAAAAAAAATACCATGTTGGTGGGGAGAACCAACCAATCATTCCAATGGACTGTATATCTGACACAGATTGGATTTCTCCTTTCTTTAGTCAAATCTCATTCAAACCTCTTCCACTGGAGTCACACTAGAGCCACAGAATTATCCTTCCCAGCCTCAGAAAACCATTTATTTTTTTTGAGCTCAGACGATTAAGATAATTCTTTTCTAGAGGCTGCCAGACTGCCATAGCTTGGGCCATACCATGATACACCAATAGGATATGAATGTCTGATTAATTTTAAGTTCCTGGTTAGCTTCAGAGCTGGTACCTTTTTTTACTAGTTCTCCTCAGCAGGTTTCTTTTGTTCTGAATTTCTGTATAATTTGAGGATACGTGATGGTGATTCACACAGTCCACAGGTTCTGTGATTGCAAATAAGGCATTATTGGGCTATACCATCACAGTAGAAGCACGTTTGTTTAATCCATTGCTAGACCTACTCGAAGGATGAAAGGAATTTTCTAACTTTCTGGATACTTTGTCGAGCTGTAGCATTGCATGATTTCAGCTCCAGCAAGTGAGTGATTCAGATCTCACTGTGACAGCAATAGGGTAACATCCCACTTGGATTTCAATTCATTTACTTCATGCGATTCAGACTGCAGCAATACCCGTTTGCCCTGCTGGCATTCTTTAATTCCATTATTCTGCAATTTAGCCATTGCAAATGTGATTACAATGGAGGGAAGGAAGACCATTTCCTTTTGCCAGATCCTGTTGTCCATAATTTCACAGGATGCACTAAGCGAGACAGAATTTGGACTACTCTTCTAGATTGAGTCACTCATAAAAGTGATAGATACAGTATTTACCTATAGCACTTCCTCCTAATTACACAGACATCCAAAACAGCCCTGAAAAGTGAAACAATCTTACATTGCCAAATTGTCTCTCCCTCCAAGGATTGATCTGCTGTTATTCTCCTTCCAGGGCTTGGCCTGAACACAAACAGTGCTTGTTTACTACTTATTACAAGAAAGCATGTGAAAAAGAGAGGATGCAGATGAATAGAGATTATTTCTATTTAGCCCAGCTTTATGCTTTAAAAGCGAACAACATATCACTGTCACCCCGCACGATATCTGACTGTCCTGCTCTGTCCTGCAAGTGTCTCAGGCTAGCAGAAAATGGGTTTGCCTTCTCATTTATCAGCTTAGGGTGGAGGCGAGACATACAAACCTGAGTCCTCTTAACTATGCCTGCACTTGGCATCATCTGCTTTAATATCTCCACTTTGATTCTCTCTTTTCTGTTTTTTTGAGGGGGAGTGTGGGAGGTTGTACTTTTCTTGGAAGCTACTGGGTTCTGTCTTGCAGATGGCCCTTTCCTTCTTTTCAGTAAATATCATATTGTTGTATTCTATGTCCTACCCATGACATGCAATTTAACCAGCACCACTGTCAGACTTGTTAGCAATGTGTCACGGCTACATTCATGTGACCCAATTCTGTGGGCATTTAATGTCTAAATAGAAATGATTCACCAGAACTCCATTCTGTTGCTGCTCTGTGACACACACCAAATTTACCCACCATTGTGATAGGGACATACTGAATGTGTGTATGCTTAGCAAACGGTTGCAACGGTTATGTGACTATGATGTAAGTCACGAAAGAGAAGTGGCCTGTTCCCACGGCAGCACTGTGATTCTAACTGGAAGCTGGTCCTCTGCTTTCATGGCACATTTCCTCACATCTTTACACATAATGTCAATGGGATTTCCTTATTCCTTTGCTGATGTTCGTGGTCTGCCTTTTCACTGGGGAAGAAGCAGCACCAAATATTTGTGTGGGCTTGTGTGATGGGGACCATGTGACTGGCAGATTCCAAGGCAGTTAACTGAAATGAGCCTGTCTCCTTAACAGTACACCTGATTCTGTTGTGTTGTTAAAACTGAAGCAAGTCCCTATGATAATGGAGAATGCATCCAGTTACCATAGGAACTACAGGAGATTACTCAGCCTGATTTAGATAGTGTCTTCTGTGTTATGACAACAAGTGGTGTTTCAAAGGAACTGTAGATGAAAGCCTTAGTAACACAAGCCAAAGCTAGCAAAAGCCTCAAAAACAAATGAACATGCATATTACAGTATATCGTGTAGCTGTGTTAGTGCATCCTTGGAGAATCTCTTCCAGACATCTCCAAGTATTTTGTCCATTTTGCCTTTGAACAATCCCAGCACATCATCACTGTGTTTGGTGGATGCAGGGGGAGCCTGTTTGCATACAGCTATGTTTATACAACTGGATGATGAGTGCGCACTCCAGACCCCACTGGAGCCAAACTAGACTTAAAAATTTAGGAACAATGAAGTAAAGCAAACTAGCACATTTGCAGGTGGCCTAACATTTCCCTGAGGGGTGACAGCATATTTTGAAAACAGAATGGAGTTGCTAAGAAAAGCACCACCCTGCAGAAGCTACTCTGTGCCCTTTATAACAACATGCCACTGCTTCCCAGAGGGCTTTAAAATATGCATCAAAGCTAGCAGATGCTTAAATAGCAATGAGCAACTCAGCAAAACACGATAGCTTAGGCTTTGCAAGGGAGCACAGGCATCATTTCTTCTTTTCACAAATACCTCTTGATGAAGTAAAACGTGTTTAGAAATGCACGTAGCTTGGTTACAAGTGCATCTTTGTGACCTCATTTGAACCAGCTTGGGTCCAAGATCTAGAAAAAAAAAGCGGTTTCATTTGCAGGTAAAGGATCTTACTTGCTTTTGAAATTCAGTGTCTCATTGGGATCACTCTGCAGAGCCCCTGTGAACAGTATTCTGTGAGATTTTGCATTTTCAAGAATATATTAATGAATTTGCTTTGTCCCTTGGTAGAAGGGAGAGCAGTAGCTCACATTGCACAGAGCGATCTGGGGCAATGACACCCCACACCCGAGTGGGTGTGTGCTGCAGCCACTGAACCCAGAGGGTTCTCCTCACTGTATAGTAAGGAAGCCAGGCCTTGACATGATCACAGGTCCCACTTACCACAGCCATCAATGTACAAAGCCTCATTTACTCCTGCAAATCCACCTAACATGCTGAAGGAATAGTGGCATTTGGACTAATTAAATGGATTTTTACCACTGCTTCATTATGGGTATTAAATACTTACATGCAGGGACTGCAGGAAAAGAAGGCACACAAAAAGAAGCTCAAATGCTACGTAGGAGAGCAGGTAACATCAGAAAGTTTAAATATGTGCTGGCAACCTCTACTACAGCAATACAGTGAAATCCACCACTGCTTAGATAAGACAAGAGAAATGCTGCTGCAGAGCGTGCTAGAGAAGCATGCGGGTGGTACGCTACTGCAGTAGC